>WKFP01013610.1:109026-141424 GCA_011057875.1 Pterocles orientalis | reverse complement strand
TTCCCTTCCCTTCCCTTCCCTTCCCTTCCCTTCCCTTCCCTTTTATCTACCTGAATACAGCTGCTGACTTTTCAAACACAAACATGCATCACAACCTACCAGGTGACACTATGTCCTCCTGCTAAGCAACAACTGAAAGTTCATGGTAAGAGCCAGGCAGACATTAAAGCCCTTTATAAATCTCCATGTGTGAGAGTAACGACAATAGAGCATGAGCAAGAATGTAAGAGGATGAAAACAAGCTCTGTGACAAATTAACCATTCTCAATTAAAACTAGATTATTGCTGGAAATGCAGTGCTTTTGCTTCTCACTTTGGCTGAAATTAAGGGAAAGGAATTGAATAGATGTGCTGCTCTGTCATATGGCTGATCAGTCTTCTCAATGGTGCAGCCCTGCCTGGTAGCTGCACTGGCACAGGTACAACTGCTAATCTGGGAAAAAAAAAAGGGGAAAAAACAACCAGCCAACCAAAAAAAACAGAAAAAACCAAAAACAAATACATGTTATAATAAATGTAGTCTATCAAATCCTCATCCTCCTATCAGATTCTACTACACAGAATGAATTTTGAACACGTGCTTTCAATAAAGCAATTTTGGGTATTCACACACTTTGTCATCTACTGGAGTTGGAGAGTGGAGGAGATAGAAAAGGAGTATAATTCATTTTCTAGTTTATTGAGGAAAGTTACTGTGCTCACATGCTAGTAAGTAATACCATTATTACTGCTGCAATTTCATGTTCTGACTAATATTGTGCGCAGCCTGCCTGCCATTAGCCTGTCTTTGAAGCATTTCCTTCCCTTGTAAATGGCTAAAGGGTTGTTCTTGATAATATACATTTGACAGCACAACATTAGGCATGTAAGATATTGCACCTCTGTGCCTCCTGCTCACGTATTTTTTCAGACTTGGCTCTCTTAAGGCAATTTTTAAGATTCAGAGAGCTTTCTTCAAATATAAATAATCAAGGGAGATTTTGCTTGAAACTCAAGGCTTTTTTTTTTAAAGTTTATTGAATTGTCAAAGAAAGTTACAAAATATTTGTAACAGGTAAGACATAGTAATGAAATTCTACTCAGATTTAATTTGAGCCTTCATTGCATCCATGTTTCTGTACTCGTTATGACTTACTCTGAGGAAGTTCCAAACATGGTGGCACTTAAATTTGAACATTTTCCTCCTCTTGCACAGTCTCTTCTATGAGATAGCCGGAGCTCTGGCTGCACAACACATGCTGAGCAACACTGCTTCGTAGGAATCTTCCCTGGGGAAGAAATAATTTATCAGATATATTGAAGTCTCCAGTATAAATTGCAAATCAGAAATTTTTATGGACTGGTATAATTTTACTAAATAAAAAGCAAATCTGCACATTCAGTTCAGTGAAAAGAAACAAAAATAGGCCAGGATTATTCACATGAAAAAGACCAAAGAGGTGAGGACAGACTGAAATTACTACTCGATCCAATTAGGCCTTCATAGGTGTTGCTAGTTTCATACCAAAATGTTTACAAATCAAATTTACTTCACAAAAATCAGAAAATATTATTTGATTAATTTAAATTTTTCTTATTCATTTAATAACATTGCTTTAGTAATCAAGCTAGCAGAAGTGCGAGGGCTGGTGTTCAGAAACATCATGCCTGACGTGAAAACTTTACATTTTATTTTATCTGCTTTCCCTGTTTACATGCTAAGCAGTTCTTTGCCACATTAATTAGTTCATTAAAATTTAATTCTTATTAGCTACTGAAATTAGTTGGTGAAACCAACTGGGTATTATCCCATTACCATGTCTATATTATTGAAATCTAACATTGTGGTATGTTAACCAAGAACAATACATCATAGCAAAATACTGTGCACTATTTTTTCCTCCTAAGCAATAAGCGAGGTCAGTGAAAACTTTTTGGGTACTAGGATAGGTATCAATGTATCTACAATGCAATTTATTTCTGTCAAGAATTATTTTAAACCTAAATTTGCCATGCCTGTGGTTCTGCAAAGCTAGAAACTTCAGTGGGGTCACCATGGTCAAATATCAAAGACCTTTCTGAGGCTAGACACCTCAGCAAGGCTGGTGGGTAGGTAAAGTATAAGTATAAGGTTTCAAGTTCTACTTCAGAGGACACAAATGCTTAAGAAAACTGTGGAAAGAAAACAAGAAGTTTTCCTGACTTGCAGGGAGTTCTTACATAGACCAGCTTTGAACAACATTGATATATGTGGGAAATTTCTTCTTTGGAAAAGCTGGAGAAAGAGAATCTTCTGTTCATGATTTGCATGAGGTGGGGGTTGGTGTCATTTTAATCTTTCTTTGTCTCTTTTTTTGGTTTCAAAAGCATTGTACAAAGAAAGGAACAAAAACCAGAGGTTATCTAAAGGTTGCTATTGCTCAGTGCAGAAATCACTTTTAAGCTAATAAAACACAATCATTGTTGTGAGCTGTGTCTTCTCTTGATAAGAATTTGGAAAATGAAATATTCCTTTAATCAGAACTGTGTGCATTTCTTGAAAGGTCAGTGGAAGTCAATAACTTTTCAGTGGTTATTAAAGCCTTGGAGGAATAATTGGGGCAACAATTTAATGACTGATTTGGTCACTATATTAGACATATGGAGTGTTGGGGTTTTTTGCATGGGGGTGGAAGGGCTTGCATTATTGCTTCCTGCAGTAGCCCACTTTTTCATTTTCTTACAATTTAAAAGGGTTTCAGTTGAAACTATAAATTCAGTCTTAACTAGAAGCTAATGACCTTCTCATTCAAAAAGGGTTGTACTTTGATGTTATCATGCAAGGATATTTTGAGCATTAAAGATGTACAAAAAGAGTAGACTGGAGTGCACCAAGTGAGAAAAGTAACTTGATCCAAACGCCATCTGATAATCAAAACTGGATATTTAATATGACAATTATTGAATTGTGGTCTCAGATATTGCTAAACGTTTTCTGTAATTTGTTTGCATCATTTTGACGATAAGCTGATGCAAAATTTAAGAAGAAAAGTGCATCAATTTGAATGTGGTGATTTTCTGAGCAAACGTCAAGATTAAAAATCTATAAAAAGAATTTACGAGGTTTATTCCCAAGCAACTGTAGGAAACTGATTATCTATATAAGTAGCCATTCCGAGCTCATTTTGAGTTGTTTCATGTATAATTTAGTTCTTATATAGTCACCAGCATATTTCAGAAAGGTCCAGAGTGATATTTGCTAAAAGACATAAGCTCTGCTGCAGGCTTTCATTCCTGGGTGGAATTTGGCAGTATAAATCTGATAAAGTAAATGCAATTTTAAACACCTACCAGTTTATTGTCTGTGGCGAACAAAAACGCATTCAGTCTCAAGAGCTCACAAAAGAAATCCACAACAAATGAAGTGTCCCAGGGCCCTGTAAATTGACACAGTCCCACAGAGTTAGCTGAATTACATGGAAATGTTTATCTTTTAGTAATATCTAGCATCCGATTTTTTAGCATCCAATGAAGTGAGCTCTGCAGCCGAAGAGCATGCAGAAGAATGTGAGGAAACAAAGGGAATACACAAATCAAAACTCTAAAGGGCAAAGACTGCTTTTGATATTTTCTGTTTAGCTTCCCTGAATTTACAGTTTTTAAATGTACACTAAAATGTGTACAAGCACTTCTTTGCTTTGCACGAAAAGGGAACAAATGTTTCCTAACTTAAAAATTCCAAGGGAGAGGATTCTTTTTGACTCTGCAGCTACCTGATAAGATGGAAATAGAGGAAGGTAAAACATTCTTCTGATAAAGGTACCAGTATTTAGATACTGCTATAAATCACACAGGAGGTATATATTCCTACAATATGATGAGCTTCATATCAAGATAAATTAAGAATGTCTTCAGGCTGTAAAGAACAACTTGGTAAACCACTAAAGTATTTGAGTGTCCACATACAGGTAGCACATCTAATTTGTTAGCACAGGAAATTATAACTTGAATAGCTGTCAAGCCATGTCTCAAACACCACGCTAACGATTTAATTCCTGAGTCAGACATCAAGCTCTAGTATGCTGATGCTCTGATCACATTCCTTTCATATTTAGTTGCTCAGAAAGAGTTAATAGTATCTCATATTGGAAATAAGCTTTCTTGAGGGTTGGTTTTGGTTTTTTTTCTTTTTGGGTTTTTTTTTGTTGTTTTGGTTTTTGTGTGGAGGACAAGGGAAATGTGGGGATTGCATAACATAACCATTTGCAAACCAGATGTTGAAAAAATCCTCCATTGCAAAAAGCTTCATGTCTACAACTACCAGAAGATTATGCCACATGCTGAAGAAGCAACAGAAGATCATGCCACATCCCATTATTTTACCAGAATGGCTGACAAGTTACTAAACATCCCAGAATAATCAGTTATGGATGATCTCTCCATAGACATTTATTCAATAATTTAGACACAGTTTTAACCATTTAGTGTGACAAGCTCTGTCAGCTGACTAGTTTCCTAAATCTTGGATTCCTGAGAAAATTCTGGAATATTGTAACTTGAATCAGCTTTCCAAAAGAGGAAGGAGATGACCAGAATAGCAACAGGCCACTTAATTGGATATCAGGCCATATATACATTGCAGAAAAGGCTACAAGAGCGTCAACAGAGTAAAAACTGAAAAAATAATTAAAAAAGGGAAACAGTCTTGAAATTTATGTGTTTCTAGAAAGGTTTTCAGGAAGTGGTGTTCAGTTCGGTGCTAGACACTGAATACTTACAGCATGTTTCCTCTTTCAGATGCCCTCCGTTCAAAACTTAATGAGAGGCCAACTTTATCCACATGTGCCTTTTGCTGGGTTCAACACAGAGAAAACCAAGTGAGCTGAAATGGTCTGTGATATACACAAAAGTTGAGAATGTGTGAGTTAATGACCTCTTCTGGCCCCAGACTTTGTGAACATACTATATTTTAAGATACAACATGACCTAGAGCAGACAGGGGGTTTGACTTAAGAAGGAGGAAGTAAGGATAATTAACATACAGTACAGAGGAAAAGTCAGGCAAATATCTTACAAGTTCTGCAACCCTTAAACAAACGAACACTAATTCATTTTAGTTGTTTGTTCATTTTGTATAAACTTTCTGATAAATGCATTTCCTTCTCTACCACATAGAGACAAAAATGGCAAATAGTTGATTTTACACAGATTATTTTCATGGGAATGAATTCTAAATTCTGTAAAGATCTCTGTCAATAGAAATTTGATTCTAATAGTTGTATTCATATAGCAAGTTAATGAAAGCAAATGATCTCTGCTGTGAGAGGGTAGAATGTTGATCTAACTTTGAAATTATATACTGAAATTAACTTCAACAGCATGCATATTCTCATCAAATCTTTAATCAAAAACTGCCAACAAAAATTCAGTTTTTATGAACAAGTGCTGATAACTTACAGATATTCAACAGACCAATGATAGTTTATAACCATTCTAAATATATAATCTGAAATAATAAAATGTAAGAAACTACAACCATTTATAGATACATAGGGAACAGAAAGATCCTAGTTTAATCTTTTAAAAATTATCTTCTCAATTTAGAAACAAGTAAGCAAATAAAGCAGGGCTACTCCAAGTAGCCTACTCCAACTTTCAAGCCGTTCAATGTTCAGAACCAAGATACTAAAAAATGCATTCACCCTATATATTTTCATCTCCAAGTTGCCAAACGAAGTATAAGAAAAGACATCCTAGTCTCCCTGAATTAAGTTTAGTTTATTTATTTTTCAGCCTTTTAGGGATAAACCAAATGTGCTTTTTCCAAGGAAATGACCTTCAATGCACATATATATATATATACATATACACACATATATATATGTAAATTAATCAAGAAAAGTTCATCAATGAAATAAAAAATGTTTCCATTGTCTTCAATGTACCAGGAGCTGAAACAACTGCCTTCCGTGCAGTTTATAAAATAGAGTGGGGGGGTGAGGGTATTTTATTAGTAAAAACTGTCATAGTTTGTATTATTTACCTTTTTAACAGTCTTTAGAGTTTAGGAGTGGTAAATAATTTAAAGCACTTCATTCAGTGAATTCAAAGCTATAAGAACTGTGTGATAAATATCAGGCTGAGACTCAAGGGACACCAGATTATTAAGAAACCAATTTGTGGATTTTTTTTAAAGTCATGAATTTGAACACACGTATTTAATTATACTGTCAGGAAGGTGTGAAAATTAACTTCAAAGGAAAGAAGAAATTATATCGTGTTTTTCCTCTTTGCTGTAATTAAATGCAGCAAGGAAACTACGTTTCTTTTGTTTAAAGAAGAAAGGAATCTGGTCTATACTTGATGCTTTTTCTATGCTTGTATAAAATACAACATTAGAATAACAGATATGAGTTCAAGGATTCTTTTCCAGAAATAAGCCTTTCAAACTGTCAAGTCCTCTCTAAAACTCAGGATAAAGCTAGAGGAGAAATTAACAATCCAAATTAGTGCATTGAGGTTGGTAAGATAATGATGAAATAATATGCTCTGCTTGTGACATCATCTAACTTAATGACATTCGAAAAATGTCCAATTTCAACAAAGTCCGTTGGCATCTATAATTAAAATGTCAGGTACGCTACATTTATACACATTCATTTTCCCTCTCTTCCTCTCTACAGTTACAGGGAAACCAAAACTCAGCTAAATATTACAACAAGATCTGGTTAGGGTTGAAAACTACAGAAAGAAATAAAGAAAGTAGTGTATTGAAACAATAGCAGAGCAGATGACATAAGGAACCTTCCCAAACAACTCTCAGGAACATTCCACAGAAAAAGGTTAATCTGACGAGGGGAGAGTTTACATGAAGACATCTTGTTTTAGACTAAAACAATTTGCTAGCAATGATGTTAGGCGTTCCATGACTTTTGCCCTCAGAACCAGGACATATTTAGGGTACATTTAATTTACTTGCACAGACATGGCATTCTTTATGCTTTGCCTTCAGGTTCCTATTGAAATTTGAGTCACTATCTGTACTTTCACTAAGCACTTCTTCCATAATTGTCTCTTGTGTAGGCACACATACACACACGCAATATTTACCAGGTTCTTCTAACTTTCTTCTCATGAAAGCTTCTTTTTCTCCACCTTACCATTCACTGAGACAGGCAGAATGCCGCTGCTAGAACATTTCCTATTCCAGGTGGATGGTAAAGCAAGTAAACCTTGGACAGCTGGAGAAGCCTGTTTAGGGGCTTCCAGATTTACAATATTCTTAAACTTCACAATATTACAGATTTGTACCGTTGCTCTTAATCAGGACAATCCAAGTGTGTTGACTATGGTTATTTGTTAGAGGGAAATGGCAACAATCCAGCCATAAAACAGAACAGCACTGAAAAGTCAGCCATTTTGGAAGGGTTAGGGAAAGAGCAACTAATGGTGTGTCCATTTTAGTTCACAAAGACCAACAGTGCAATTTTGAAGCCAATTTCCCATTTAGGCCCACTTCCTATGTTTTGGTTTTCGTGGTGCATTAGTGTCACAACAAAGCTGTCTTCCTTTCAGATGACACGAAACCAAAATACGACATGAAGGAATGCATTAAAGTTACTTCAACTGCTAACGAGCATCCAGTCCAGGAGGACTTGTCTGGACTTGTCTGGGCCTTGTCTGAAGAAAGGCTCATGAAACACACTGTGGACACAGTGTGGATGCCTAAGCAGCACCTAATCCTCTCTACAGACCTACTTATATTGCTCTGTGTAGCCCTGTGCTCCCCCTGCTCCCCTGCTTCAGCAGTAACCACCAATGGTTGAGATGGCCTTTTCCAGCTGTGATGGATGCATCCAGCCCTGATGGCTGCATCTGGTCGTGACGGCTGCCTCCAGTTGTGATGGCTGAACCCAGTTGTGACAGCTGCCTCCCGCTTAAATTGGACTCTGGGGAGACAGATAACAGCACAGTAGCCAAGGGCTTTGTTGTGTATCTTACTTTACAGCTGAGGGCTAGCTGATTGTGTGCCTACTGACATCAGGTTAGTGTGCAAATACAGTGTTCGAATCTATCTCAGGTTGGATGAGGATTTGAGTAACCTGATCTAGTGGAAGGTGTCCTTGCCATGGCAGGAGGGTTGTAACTAGGTGACCCTTAAGGACCCTTCCAGCCAAACCATTCTATGACTCTATGATTATTCTTCTTGCTTTCAGAGGAGAACCCAACAACTAGCAGTGCACGATCTCAAAACACTACAAGTTTGAAAGGATATAGCTGCACCAGTACTTCAGGAAGTGCTTCCTCTCCCCCTCCGAATAGTTGAAAAAAGGAATTTAAATACCACTCTTACATACAAGCAGTGCAAAATACAATACAAAGTAACCTGTTTCAGAGTCTTTCTTGCCATTTTATTAAAGATCAAATCAAACTTGTCTGTTCTCAGTCCACCCACTTTATCCCAATACAGGAAACACAAAATCATATTTTAGAGAGTGAGAGAACACCCACCTGTTGCATTATGATTGACAGAAATCCAATTTCTGAAAGATGAAATAGCAGATGGCCTTTCTTGATCTTCATCAGATGTATATGTCATAATATGAAATGTGTCCTTTCGTTTGACCTGCTGTTTCTCATTGATTTCCAGATGACAAATAACTACGAAATGCACTGAGAAATAAACAGTTATATTTTAATATAATTTTCAACTAAATGAAGATCTGCTGTAAGAAAGACAGCTTCATAATGTTTATGAAATTGCTCCTTTAATTGCCCCATATGCAATGGCAAAAGCTGCTAAAAGCTACACTTTTGCAGAATGCTGATGCAGTCACTGTTGAAGAGTTCAGGCCGCAGGCAACTTTTCTAGAAGCTGTGGATGTATACTACAGTAAACATATTTACCTTATTCAGTGAAATTATTTAGAATGTGGCTTTAGTATCTGTTTCTTTCTGTATACTTCTATTTCTGAATATAATAATCTATTTACAACAGACAGATTTTAGGTTTTACTTATATTCTAGAGCAGGGGAAAAATTTCTGCAGGACACGAGGACACTGAAATCTCTTAAAGGAATAAAAACATAGTCCATGACCATGGTTAAGCTGATACACTAAAAGACAAATTACTATCCAGTCCCTCTAGGTAGGAAAAACAGTTTCATCTACACCCTGTCTCAGCACTGGAGTTTACTTTGTACAGCTTTAGAATACTAAAGAAAATGGGAAAAAGTCTCTCTCCTTTTTTTCCACAATCACTGTGTCATCTCAATATGGGTCAAAATGAATCTGATTTTATTTCATAACAGGAAGTCTCCTTGAAAGACTGCTGAAGGTGTATATGCTCTGCTTACTTTGTCATCAACTTAATGGAAATTACTCAGAACAAGGTCTTTATACATCAAGATGGCATACAGTTATCTTAAGTGTGCCTCTTCCATGTTTCTGGAAGAGCTGTTAAAACATTTGCAATAATCCCTTACTTTCAAAAGTGATCCTGATAGTGAATAATGTCAGAATAATATCAACACTTCCTTGCAAACTGCTTTTGTTGCTGGCAAGGCATATCTTAAAAGACACTATCTCCTTTTGCGGTTCCCTTTCTGCCTCCTTCCCCATGGTAGCTTAAACACAAGAACATGAGCAACATATGTAGAATTTCAGTCTCAATGGCTAGGACAGGAGTATTGCTTTCATTTTAAAGGAATGTAACAATCTTAGGAGTCTAGATCTTTTCAGTATTAAAGAATCACAGAACCTCAAAGGTTACATTAAACAACGTGCCCCAATGCAAATATGTGTGCAGACATTTCTCTCTTTTCATTGATCTCTTGTAAGGTGTCCATTATATCATTTGATCTTATGATATCTTCTACTCCAAGGCTTGGTGATGTCCTCCTTCACATTCTCCTTCTTCCAAACACACAACCCCCTGAAAATGCACAGTAAGCAAATCTCCAAACTAGAAGGCCAAGCTTTCACTGAACATATTCACTGAACTGTACTCACCTGCTGGTAAATTCAGCTGGTAAATTTAGCTGGAAAATTGGGAAATGCCAACACTGCAAGAGTTAGCTCTTCATTCTGTGCAAAATATCATGTACTTCAGTAGTATATGTCTTTGTCTGGATTTTTTGTATTTGCAAAATCTTTGTACCTGTGCTTTTGACCATGCAGTGGAACAGATATTCCAGTTCACTTCCCAAGGACTTGATAAGGTCACTTTATTAAGCATCCTGGTTTGCTGAGCTTTTTGACACTCCATGGTACACTGAAGTTACAGTCAGATTGTTTCTAAAGCAAACTGTAGCCTTAATGAAATGAACAGCAAATCTTCATTCTGGACTCAAGCTCAGGATCCATCACAGACTCCATTAACACCCACAGAAGGTGTTTGCCCAATGAGTAATCACAGACGTAAAGGCCTAGGAGAAGACCTGAAAATGTAAAGTTCAGATGTTTATGACGTCTAATACATTTCTGGTGAGCATTCATTTTTGAGCACAGCGTGCTAAGGAATCCAAGAAAATAGAGCACAAAAAATAAATTCACCAAAGTAGAAAATGAAAGAAAATCTAACTCAGGCTCTTTTCCTTACTATTGATACTGCTCATCTCTTCATCATTTTAAATACAACTAACCACCCAGCTTCCTAGCCCTAGAATGCTAAATACATATAAAATAATAATTAAATATACAATTAAATTGCGATAGCTGAAAAGGACAATAAAAGCTTTTTCCTATAAAAATAAATTAAATTTCCTCACTAATTTGAATTTTGAGATCATTTGATTCCAATAACTCCTATGGAATAGTTAATGCTTTATAGTTTTCTTGGAAACACTTTATAACACAAGTACTTAATGCTCATTAAAATAAATTATTAGAACCAGTTTTAGATTAACATTAAGGTTCCATCTTTAATTTGTCTGATCTTAAACCCACTTTATACCTCATGTCTTCTGAACACGTCTACAGACCGACTAGATCTGTGCCATTATCAGAATACAATGTTTTTCAAGACTACAAAACATAAATTCATTTTTTTAAAGTTTTTGAAGTGAGTACAAGGAATGTCAAAGGTATTAGGCAGAAAGCCTTTGATAACAAAATTAACTACAAAGGACCTTGGATAGATGCAACTAGGCTGTGTTAAATATCTCCTACCACAGAAACACCGTTACCAGTAGCTGCAGCAGATCAGGGAGCTGTAATTCCAATTTTGGGCAAAATCAAAGTAATTCTTACGCATGCAGCACCTTCAGAAAATATAATTTTCAGAAAAAAGTTTTCAAGAAGCATTTCATTTAACAAAAATATCCAAGACTGAGAGTCTTGCATCTGGGCAAGAACAACACCAGGTTCCAGTATAAGTTGGGTACTGACCTATTGAAGACTAATGTAGGGGAGAGGGACCTGGGGGTCCTGGTGGACAGCAGGATGACCATGAGCCAGCACTGTGCCCTCGTGGCCAAGAAGGCCAATGGCATCCTGGGGTGTATCAGAAGGGGGGTGGTCAGTAGGTCAGGAGAGGTTCTCCTCCCCCTCTACTCTGCCCTGGTGAGACCGCATCTGGAATATTGTGTCAAGTTCTGGGCCCCTCAGTTCAAGAAGGACAGGGAACTTCTGGAAAGAGTCCAGCGCAGAGCCACGAAGATGATTAAGGGAATGGAGCATCTCCCTTATGAGGAAAGGCTGAGGGAGCTGAGTCTCTTCAGCTTGGAAAAGAGGAGACTGAGGGGTGACCTTATTAACGTTTATAAGTATGTGAAGAGTGAGTGTCAGGAGGATGGAGCCAGGCTCTTCTCTGTGACATCCAGTGATAGGACAAGGGGCAATGGGTTCAAGCTGGAACATAGGAGGTTCCACTTGAATATGAGAAAAAACTTCTTTACAGTGAGGGTGACAGAGCACTGGAACAGGCTGTCCAGAGAGGTTGTGGAGTCTCCTTCTCTGGAGACATTCAAAGCCCACCTGGATGAGTTCCTGTGCGATCTGATATAGGTGTTCCTGCTCCAGCAGGGGGATTGGACTAGATGATCTTTCGAGGTCCCTTCCAATCCCTAACGTTCTGTGATTCTGTGATTCTGTGGGTGTAAAGATATGATAAAAATCTTTGAGCATTTAAGAAGCTGATGAAAAAAGAAAGAAACTGGTGCTTCTTTCATTTCTGCAGCAAATGGGTCAAAAATTATTGTCCCTCTGCTGTAGCACAGAAGTTTCTGAAACATAGCAGAAAGAATGGTAGGAATAGAAAAGCACTGGAATAAACGTGAATAAACTGCTCCAACACTGCAGGTCTCTAAGAGTGTCTCAGAAACAACATCACTGAAGACTGATTGACATCGGAGGGCTGACCTGTACCTCCTCAAAGACACTCCCAGCCCCATAATTTACTTCTAGAAAAAAAATCACCAAAAAAAGTAACATAAACACGCTTTTTTTTTTTTAAATATGGACAGTTTCATTACTAGAGATCTTTTATCTCATGCTAGAGCCCATGACAGGCAAAGCACTGAGTTACTGATGGGAAAAAATTCGGTTCTGGTAATTATCTGCAAGATTTTGAACAACTTAGAATTAAAAAAAAATATATATATTTAAGCCAAGAAAAGAAAGGACTTAATCCTGGCATAACCTAACCAGAGAGGGCCTGTGATAGAAAGTTTATATTTTACTCTCCAAATGAAGAGAGTTTAACATGATTCCATTTTAGTGACAGCCAGGAGTTATTGTCTTTGGCAGGAGCGGGTGAGCAAACCACACCTCATACACTGGAAGGACAGTTGCACAGAAAATCTGCTATATTCAAGCTCCCTGGAAAAAAAAAAAAAAAAGGATTTTTTGCAGGGAGCAGCGCTAGTACCTTACTAAAACCTGAAAAAAACACTCTATAGGCCTTTGAAAGAGGATTGTGCCCTGAACAGCCTTCTTGCTAAGAGCCACCTGATATTCTCCCCAGCAGGATTAATTTAGCTTTATGCTAACACGTTTAAGTGCCTTTGGAAAGCACTGACTTGCAACATGCCAGCTTGTAGCATGGGTACATCTAGCATGCAGCTGCCTGTATCTGATCCAGCAGGCATGTGTTGCCTCACTGCAGAATACTGCTCGTCCGAGTTATGTCCAGAGCACACTGTGTAGTAGCATCAAGATGTACAAGGCTCCTTGCATCAGGCTCAACTTTCCATTTTATAACGCTTTTTAGGCCAATTTCAAAAAAGACATTAAACAAAGCTTAGTTTTCACATCACTGAATAAGAAAAAAGTCATAATAAGCCTTAATGCAAGAAAATGTGACCAAACCTGCTCAAATGATCAGTCCTTTTGAAATAAAGTTTCATTTCTGATGTGAGTTTAAACTTGAGTATAAGAACTAGCATAGCTTCTTACAGAAAATATTGAAAGCAGCACTACAGGCTCTCCCTTCCAACGGGAAAGTGCCTGAAAGGCAGCACCATCCCTACGGATGTGACTGAATCACTCGTGGTTTAGATGAGTGTGTGTACCACAAAGTGGCATGATTAGAGACCATTTCTTAATATATCCCATCACACAATTAAATATATAGCTCATATGAGAAAAGTCTGCATTTTGTAAATCTGGCTACAGAAAAGGAGTTGTTACACTGAAAGTCTTGTTTATGGGAACATATCTATCCATATAATACATAGTTGTGTATATACGCACATACATACACACATATATAAGTATAAAGGCAAGAAGCTATCACAAGAATAATTGAAACTTTAGAACTCTAGTAATTACTAGTCCAGGTCTAACTGTTACAGAGGAAGAAATAATAATGTAGTTCAAATTGCTGCACTGACTTCTTGATTTCTCCCCTTTACCTGGAGTTATTCTCACCCTTCTGCTGCTCTTCTTGGTCCTAAGGCTGTCAGTTACATTTCAGTATAATTTCAAAGGACTTCTGAAGCCTTTTGCCAGAAGAGGTTTGCGTTAGTGGCTTCTTCATTACTCTAGGATCCACATAGAGTCCTTCATACTTTTTCGACAATGCTTATATACCTTTAGCTTTCTTCATTGGTCTGTAACTTCATGTTACATCCCAATTTACTACAAATGGTGACTTTAAGGTATGTTGGCTACTACTTGCCAATGTGACACACACCTACAAGAAGTGCCGTAACAAGGACCCAGGGAACTACAGACCTGTCAGCCTGACCTCGGTACCGGGGAAAGATTATGGAATGGCTCATCTTGAGTGCACTCGCACAGCATGCACAGGACATCCAGGGGATCAAGCCCAGACAGCATAGGTTCATGAAAGGAAGGTCATGCTTGTCCAACCTGATTCCTTCTATGACCAGGTGACCTGCCTAGTGGATGAGGGAAAGGCCATAGATGTCATCTACTTGGACTTTAGCAAGGCTTTCAATAACGTGTCCCACAGCATTCTCTTAGAAAAGCTAGTGGCTCATGGCTTAGACAGGAAAGCCCTTTGCTGGATAAAAAACTGGCAGGATGGCTGAGCCCAGAGAGTCGTGGTGAACGGAGTGGTGTTCCCCAGGGATTGGTTTTGGGGCCTGTCCTGTTAAACATCTTTATCAATGACCTAGATGAGGGGATTGAGTGCTCCCTCGGTAAGTTTGAAGATGATATCAAATTGAGCGGGTGTGTTGATCTCCTTGAGGGTAGGGAGGCTTTTCAGAGAGATCTGGACAGGCTGGACCGATTGGCTGACGCCAATTGTATGAGGTTCAATAAAGCCAAGTGCCGGGTCCTGCACTTTGGTCATAGCAACCCCCTGCAATGCTACAGGCTCAGGGCAGAGTGGCTGGAAAGCTGCCCATGAAGAGAGGGACCTGGGGTGCTGGTCAACAGCCAGCTGAACATGAGCCAGCAGTGTGACCAGGTGGCCAAGAAGGCCAGCGGCATCCTGGCCTGCATCAGAAATAGCGTGGCCAGCAGGACTAGGGAAGTGATTTTGCCCCTGTACTTGGCACTGGTGAGGCTACACCTTGAATCCTGTGTTCAGTTTTGGGCCCCTCACCACAAGAAAGACATTGAGGTGCTGGAGCAGGTCCAGAGAAGGGCAACAAAGCTGGTGAAGGGTCTGGACCACAGGTCTTACGAGGAGTGACTGAGGGAGCTGGGGGTGTTTAGTCTAGAGATGAGGAGGCTGAGAGGAGACCTCATCACTCTCTACAACTACCTGAAAGGAGGCTGTAGTGAGGTGGGTGCTGGCCTCCTCTCTAAAGCAACAAGTGATAGGACAAGAGGAAATGGCCTCAAGCTGCACCAGGGGAGGTTTAGGCTAGATATTAGAAAAAGTTTCTTCACTGAAAGGGTGATCAGGCATTGGAACAGGCTTCCCAGGGAAGTGGTGGAGTCACCATCCCTGGAGGTGTTCAAGAAACATGTACATGTGGTGCTTAGCGACCTGGTTTAGTGAGTTAGGTGGTGTGGGTTGACGGTTGGACTTGATAGTCATTGAGGTCTTTTCCAGCCTTGATGATTCTGTGATGGTACTCCTTTGTTTGCTTTATTACCCCTAAAACCACTTTTGTCAAGCTCCAGCTCTGCCATTCTTTAATTCACCATTGATGAGTTTCTTGTGTTTATTCTCAGGCTTAAACAGACATCAGAAAATGCCTTGTAGTGACTGTTACCTGACCAACACTGTACCTGTATGCCAGCTTCTGACATACTCATCCCTCACAACACCTTGCTATGAAAGCCTCATGGTCCCTTTCATACCAACATCTTTCCACTGCCTTCCACACATCTTCTCCCTCTTCTTCCTCATTGGTAATTAACAAAAACAAAGTGATATGGTCCAGCTGCATTCTGCCTACATTTCTTTGTATGTTGCCCTTTCTTCAGGTTCCAGCTACCAAATCCATTAATAATACTCTTCTCTGCCTTGGGATCTCTCACTCATCTTCATGAACTACTCTCAATCCATGGGTTACTGTTTTTCTTTTCATGATTTTCTGGACAAAGAGGTGTGAACACATGCAGTGGAGTAATTCCTTCGAGAATGCATCAAATTTATTGCTCATGCATAAGTTGTCTGCACAACATATCTGATGCACAGCTGTGCAGGGCTCATGCAAAGAACCGTGGACTTGTCTGTAATATACCAGTGCTTAGAAATATCAGGATGTGGGTGGTGCCAACCAGGTTCCTAGATTCCTGCAAATTCTAGATTCTATCAAATAAATCCAGATTTGATGTCATTTTTCACATGTCTCAGGGTAAGGTAAGGAAGAGGACATGTCAATGGACACAAGGGTATATGGTCACTTCCTGAGTTACATCTATTTATTTTCACCCTCCTATTCCTCCACACATTTTACCAGCTGTGCTTCTCACACAATGTGACTCCTCTGGATCTGCAGCTGGATGTCACATACAACACACAATCATGCATTTCAGTTCTCTTCTATTCCCTAAAACCTCCTCCAGACCAATCCTTTTTTTTCTATTTTACACAAAACCTTCTCTCTCCTTTCTCCATTCCATAGTCTTTCTATGAATCCTCCCTCTAAGGCTTGCTTCATTCTTGTTGGGGTTTAAGCCACAATGAAGCTGCTGTCTCTGATGTGTAAGAGGCTGAAGATAGAGATTCTCAGCCCTAACGTCCAGGACATTTGGCCTCTTCCTGTTGACTTTCCTTCTTCTAGTATTCTGTTTGCAATAGGGAGAAAAAAAAATAAATTAGGTTGTGTTCTCCAGCTCCTTGAACTTTCACTGAAGTTACAAATCTGATGAGTTTTGAAGCCATTGTGTTACAAACAAAAAGAAACGCCACTGAGACAAGGTAGACTCCTTCACCTATTCTTTTAATTCAGCCAATTCTTTGCTTCATTTACCCAATGATTATAACACAACACGGCAATAGATAAGCAGCTCAGATGGTGTGAGAGTCCCTTTTTATTATGCACTTACTAACAAACAACAGTATCTCCCCTTGGGAAGTCAAAAATCTATGTTTTAAATAAAGCAAAGTAAGTGACTAAAACCACTGAGAAAAGAGAGCAAACACATAAGAAATAACTGGGTTTAAATTAATGGTTAACATTGCTTACTTACATACCTAGCTAACCAACGTGAACAAGCAAATAAGGTTTTAAGCTCTTACACAGTCATCAGCTTCTACTTAGAGTGTTTAACCCAGCAATGCACAAAGTAATTGCACACTGTTCTACCAATTTGCAGTTGCATGTTTAGCTTTGCAGATCATTAGTCCTATTAAGTCCAAATGCTACAATTCTGCATATTTACAGTATCCAGCTTCTTGTATTATGAACAGCAATTAAACAGTCAGGTACCAAAAAAACCCAAGCAGTCAGCTAAAGCATTAGCTTTTCAATAATGGAAATAGATAATCAGTCACACAGACATCTCACTGTGCAGTTTACTTTGAAGATTGCTTTACAATTGCATCTCTTTGTTATCTGGTGTCCCCCACCTGATTACTGACATGAACCATTAGACAGTCAGTCAAATACAATATGCCAATAGCATCAAGAAGTTTTCTGTGTCAAAAGGAGGAAATGAGATGAAAAACAAAGTATTTTCCTGAAGGCAGTTTCAAATATGGAAGACTAACTTATGGATGGCAATCGCTGCTGCCTTCCAATAATTTAAATTGAATCTTGTTACCAGAGTTTAGTTTTTCAGAGAATGTACATTATTTTAAAATGTGCAAGACTTGGCAAAGGATAGTGGCTCTGTATCTTTTTATGTGACCACAGTCGCACTTTGGCAAACACATTACTATGAGCTGGTGAAACCAGTTTTCAAATCTTGTAAACAACCAGCCGGCACACAGCAACGTCCCCTTTTCGTTAGTACTCTTGACAAACACACGATCATAATACCTGAATGAATGATGGAGGTCTGGCTACCGATCTGCCAAAAGGGAAAATTATGCCCATTGATTCCAGTAGGACATTTGTGTTGCAACCATTTAATTTGTGAATAGAACACAACATGGGAGAGGTCTCAAACTGTAGGCACTACCAATTGTGAAAAAAACCACTTTCATTTAAGCTGCTGATAAAAGGTATAACCTTGTACATTGATCTAATAACTAAAGCTTTGTGTTTTCAATACAGCTGCATCAGCTACCAAGTGTGTGAAAAGCTCTGCAAAAAGGTGGTTCATTGTTTGATGATGGGTCACTGGAGAGGGTTTTCATTAAGAATCAAATTTCCATACCTGTTCCTCAACAGCAGCTTCCCCAGAGACACAAGTCGCTTCTAAAATTTCACCTCATGCACATTGATACTAATTCATGTCTCAAAAGCAACATAAATCTAATCGCACATGGTTGTGATATATCCCAAAAGCCGTACCTTCTCATTTTTTCTTAGTCAAAGCAACAAGATTTGGTTCCTTCTAGTGCATGAAAGTGGATTAAACAATGGATCAAAACCATCCTTCACGGTAAGACGACTTATTTTCAGGAACCCCTGGGACCTGTCAGGGGTACAGCACATATTTAGGACCCATTATTATATTTTATTTAAACTAGAGGCCAAATAAACAAAGCTGGACCAAACGTTCTTACCATAATTTCTTTGGAAAATCTCCTTTTCATGTATGACCTATGACAATTGTGGAGGGCAGTGTTGTGATCTGATTATGAACAACTTCATTCGTTATATGAACTAATAATAGAGCATGATTAACTCCTTACTATTATGAACTATTTACATGCACCACATAGTTTTGAATATAGCTGTTTGGGAATTTTTTTTTAGGCTCAGGTTTTGTCTTTTATTCTGTACATTATGTACAATTTACAAGTTGCATATTACAATTTGTCAAGATAATAATTTAAAATGTTATCTTAACTGATATTTTATACAATACAGAAATAGTGAGGAATCATCATCATTCTCTGTAGACTTCCTTCCTCCGACCAGTGACATAGTGGAGTATGCCAAAGTCGAATAAGTATTAGGAGGATTCATTGGAAGAAAAGCTAGAAAATACATGGCCTAAAAATATATTTGTTTTTGAAAAGAATCTCTTTCTGTGTGTAATGTAAAACAGTTCTGGAAGTTTCCATGTTTGCAAAGTTAAAGTTCTTCAAGCTTTATAACTCTTTAAATGTTAGCAGCTCCACAAAATGTCATGAAAATGTAATTTTAGATGGATTTGAAAGATGCAGTGGCATTTCCAAAAGCAGGTAACTGACTTAAAAATAAATCCACAAATGGGCTTCAGACTTAGTTACTGCAGTCCCTGAATGGTCTGACAGTCTTGAATTTGAGTTATGCATCCTGATCCCAACAAAGCACATACAAAAAGTTAAGGGCTCCATCTAAACTGCAGTTGCTCTCTATCAGTGAGGTCCATAATCTTGGTCCCCAAATCATTGATGCTGTACAGTCTGAGCACATCATGGCTTCTGTGCAGCCCATCTCTCTCTAGAGAGGTATGTAGTCTTCCTTACATTAAAAGAGCGGAAGAAGATCAATGGCAAGCATCAACTGTCCAAGAAGCTTGTATTCAGGACACGGAGAGTTTGTATAGCTAGACCTAGGAGATGAGAAATGCCCCCATGTCTGACTGCTTACAAAAATGCCATTCATGGAGAAGCCTAACTGAACCGTCAAATTAGAAATGCAAAGGAGAATTCTACATCCTCCTTCCCCCTCTCCCCCGCCCCCAATATTTTTGTTCCTATCCCTTTCTATTTATAAATTTTCTTTTGTATATAAACTCATCAGAAAATGAGCATTCCCAAGTTAACACAAAACAGACTATACTGTGGCAGGAATCAGAAAAGTAGTGCACCTGTTTTCAAGCCACCACTTTTGCTGAATTAGAAAAAGATTTTACGCTCTTAAACATGAAAAGTCTCCTATGAGCTGTTCCACAAACAGCTCTTCAACATGCTCTGCTGAAGTGGTCCTGCTTTCGTAATGGGTTAAACACTCGTGGATATGAGCTTTCACAGAACCTGGTAAGTGTCCTCAGCAGCAGAAACCTGGCACTACAGAGTGTTGGGCAGTGTTCAGGACTAAATTCATATGAAATCTGGCTTAGAACTATTAATGTTAGTATTAGTATCAGGACACTAAAAATTTCAGAGTTAATTTTAGAGTTAAGCATTTTAGAGTTAATAACTGTTTAGAAACTTTCATGGTGGAAGAGCTCCAACAGGCAACAAAGCTTCAGCTAAGCAGTAAGGTGACTAAGTTTTGGGAAGCTGTTATTCAGTTCTTGCTGAGGATCAGACCGAGCACTACAATGAATGGAAGTTTCTTACATCTCAGCACACAGTCCCAATCACTAGGCTGTGGGCAGCACAGATTTCTGAAATGAACCTTTGCCTCTTCTGTCTTTCCAGTCCTGAAAGACCTTCCCAGAAAGCTTCACCAAGGGCATTTTCATTTTCAGGAAATGTTTGGCTTCACAAGTCACTGTTTCTTTCCAGTAACACATGCATTAAAAAATCCTGACTGAGTCTATATTCTCTGTTTAAGCAACACATACTAAAAATATATTTTCCTAACATGTGTAGACGCATTCAGGTCACTAAGTACACATTTTCAGGACATGACTGCATACCATGCAAGAGAAAGTTAGTTTAAGGTTGCTTAAAACCATAGACTGAGCTCTGACAGTTATTCCAGGTGAAACCAAGAATCAAGAGCTGCTGGAAAAGGTTTAAATTTCTGTTAGCAAGTTGCTGTCTTGTTTAAACATGCTGCTTCAAATAATGAAAGAAATATTCAATAGTATTCACAAAGGCTGTGATTTTCAGAGAAACATAAGCAAAGTTACTCCCTAAGCAAACCCTGACCAAAAATGCTAACATTTAAACTACAGTTGAATGGCAAATACTGTGCATTAGAATTTTGCTATTTACCCCAGAGGATTCAGCAATATGCCCAAAATCCACAGAAAACTACCAGCCCCTGCCAATCACTGCATTAAGAATAAATATATTCAGTACAAAGAGAAAAATACATAATTCCAATTATTCTAATATCTCCAGATATCGATAATTAAGAGAATCATAGAATGGTTAGGGTTGGAAAGGACCTTAAAGATCATAAATTCCGTCAGAAGCTTTTAGTTTGGCAACCTGAGCCTCTCAAAAAGCTTTCCTGTGTACTTTAAATTGGTGGACATATGTTTTACTTTAAGTTTCTGAATAGTTCCATGGCATCTAGAGAGATCTTACATACTTGCATACAGACAGTAAAAGTAGAGGGGATCATGCCCAACACTCAACTTTTATGTGACATTAGTGTCTACATTCACCACCCATCAAATAAGTTGCAACTAATTTATCTCTTAATATCTCTTAATATTGTAGAAGATGGGTCAAACAAGGGACAAATAGTCTAGCAACTATTGAGAGGTCTCACTGAAGCAGCAGCAAAGATTCCCTACACTGAAATCACATCCCAAACAAAAAACATACATGTCTAAGAAAACCATTTGCTCTATGTTTTCTTTCCCGTCTCTTTTTTTTTTCCCCCCCAAAGTAAACAATGGCTACACTGAGGGACATAAGTTGAAAATGATGGTGTGTCTGACAGAAAATGTCTAGATGCCAGCCTAGCTAGAAATGACACTTCGAACACACAGAAAAAGGAACAGTTTCCTTAGCAACCATGGCGAAAGCTCTAAGAACATCTCCTCTGTTCTGTGCTGCTTCACCCTTCCCCAACTCAGTCTGCCACCTGTCACTCATAGATTTAATTTAGTTTAACATTTTATAACGTACAGATGGGAGAATTCCTGCCAGTGGAAGAACCACTAATACTAAAGAAATTCAGGGCAAGGGAGAGAGGTCCATCCTTACAATAAGGGGTATATGTGGTCTGCACATCAAATGGGGAGTAGATGAGGTACTGTGCATTGAACCATTCTCTGGTTTATCAGATTTATACTGGCCTTTCCAAATACCAGATCATCTCTCCACAGAGCCTTTGCTCTGCCCCAGATTTCGAACCTCTTCTACTCACCTGTTTTTGCACAAGCCTTTGCAAAGCAGCTTAGGGGCTCATCTGCTGTTTCTTCCGTTTTTTTATACACCTGGTGGCAGAAAGTATAGGAGATAATGTTTATATTTCCAAAGGTGTGGTCAAATGTTAGTCCACGCATTCTATTTTTAGATACTGATACACTCTAAACTATCCGAGAAAATTAACCACCTTGGTTTGTGTTGCAAGGAGAGGCGAGGAGATGGAGATGAGACAACAAATTTTATCACCAACACCTTTACACTTTCTTGAATAAAAAGTATATTATTTTTATATTATAGTTCCCATTTTTTGCTATATCCAGACTTCTTAACTCTTTTTACACTTCCTCTGTGTCAACCTGAATGTGTGAATTCAGGTTTCTTCATACATTTATAAAACCTTCAGTGAATATATGCAAAACTCCATTTTATCCACTAAAAACTCAGTGAAAAGCCTCTGTAGCAGGAGCTGTTTCAGTTTATCAGGTACACATGACATTTTGATTTGGACTATAGACTAGCATATAGACCAGTAGTAGTGTTATTACATGCAAAGAATGGATTTATATGCCAGTTTGATCCCTTTTATCAAGGAACACAAAGAAGCTGGAATTGTCTGCACATAACCAGCATGGAAATCCTCTTCTCTTCCTCCCTGTGACTGGGGATGAAAAATTTGCTGCATCCTTCCTAAGGCGTCTCACAAAGGAGGCACCCTGTGTAAGTAAGGTGTCATTTTTAGAGATAAAGGACTTATGGTATGGGAAACTATGTCTGCTTTCTAGGCCCCTAGAAATAATCAGCTTCTGTAAGTGCTGCTAGGAATAACCTATGAAAATGAGATGGAGCTGACCTTCCTTATTCTGCTTTCACATCTGTCATGTGAAAGTCTTATGCAGAGAAGCAATCTCCATTTCATAACCTGAACTCGGCTTCGCCTTTGAACAGATTAGGAGTTTTAAAAGTGAAGTAGCATCTCACATGTTGTGATAACATGTTGCAAACCTATCAAACACTTCACTGCATTTCATATTTAACAAAAAATAACAAAAACAACACAAACTTTTTCTTTAGTCACACAATGGTTTTGGCTAAAATATCCTAAAGCTCCTAAGAGATGTCTGAATGAGACACGCATAGAAAGAGACAATATAAGAATCCTTCTTGACTTTGAACCACCTGTGATAATTTCTGAAAGTTGGTTAGGTGTTGATATCCCTGGATGCTTTAATCACAGCAGTATTCTATCACACACATTTTTGAAACATCTATTTGCAAAGACTGATCACATCTGTTCCTAACTGGTCAATCTCTGTAGCTCCTTAGAAATACATATACAATGCCAGTTTGATTTTCAGAAGTTCTGTTCCAAATTGAACTTCCCCATTGGCTGAAACATTCTTCAGGATCACAGCTTTCTGTCTGACAATCTATCCCTCCACTATTGTAAACTAATCAAATGTAACATCAGGCAAAAATTATTTATACTGTTTACTACTTATAGAAATTTATCTCTTGTTGTCTTTGATTGATAGTATTGAAATGACTATTTGCTTCAGCAGGTTCTTCTTTCCGTGCGTGCTTGCAATGTTACATATGTTGTTTTTCTGAGAAAAAATTGTCCTGGGCGAGGAAACTCCCCTGATTTTCCAAACCAGCCACAGCCTTACAAGCTAGCTGACAGAATGGTTCAAATAGCAGGGAAAGAGAAATATCCTTCACTGTGTCCTTTCTTCTTACTTTACACAGCGTTTCTCTTAATCCACCTTCTTTTTCATACATAGAGCAGTGATAACATTGGGAAAGCGAAAAGCATATATAAGGAGCAAAGGTGAGTTTGTGAATCAAATAAAATTCATGTTGAGTGAGGTAAATCAATCAACTGAAGAGAGGAGGGAGATGAGGTCTCTGAAAGGAAGTGAAAATAGAATGAAGAATTTCTTAGAGTAGGGAGGGGAGTGCACAGAAAGAGATACGCTTACAGAACGAGAGCTTTTCTGGTCCCATGGTAGTTAATGGGAATTTTGATTTCCAGAATCATGGTATTACCCCTGTTGTTTAAATAGCAGTTAGAAGATCACCCTTTGAGAAGAGCAGCAAAGAAATGGATTCCTTGCTGAGCCTGCAAGCCCTTTCTTTAATTGCTTAAGGCTTTGGGATTTCTTTTTGTCTTTTCTCTTTCAGTCCAAGCTGATTAAATGGAGAGTCAAGTATGACCCATCATCGGCTTCCTCTAAATCTCTGCTCAACTCCTGTCAAATGGCAGGGCATCCTTTGCCTTCCTGTCAACCTACCTGCTGATGTGGAAAACTGATCAAGTATCCATACAGAGTTCCTAACCGATATATTGATTTTATAACATACTAGATACAGTCCTCTCAAATTTCACCTGTATCAGAGCAGGTTAGGAATCACAGAATCTCAGAGAAATAAGCACTAAAAATTGACCACTGTTTTTCCCTTCAGCCTGATTTTAATTCTTCTCAATATGAACAGAATATACTACCTGTGCCTGAATTAAAGAATAATGAAGATTTTTTTCACTGGCATCACTGGTCTCTGAGTATGGCAATAATGTCTTATTAAAAATTATTCTGGCTACTTGCAATAAATACATTGACTTATATCTCAAATATCGAGGCCATAAATATGTGTTGTGTGAGAAATACGCATTTAATGGAGAAGTCCTTGTAGAGTCTCATTATTGTATTCACTATCAGAAAAAATAGTAAACATCTGAGTTCCAAACAATCAGATGTCTCTGATGATAAGGGTACCACAAAGATATCAGTAAAATGTGCTATAAATTTATTATTACTTTTAAGGAATATCCATACAAGTTAATTGACAGCAGAAGATTGGTCTGACCTGTGTGGTCAGTTTAACAGAAAACCAGTGGTATCACTATTCAGAGTTGTGCTGCTTATTTGGAACATAGAAATGTATTTAGTTTTTCCCCTGAAGCAGACATTTTCTTGATTTGGTACACGTAAAATCTTCATATAAAATCTTCATATATCAGCCTGGGTTTCTTCTCATCTTACATTTTATTTTTCTGCAACTTACAGCACCAGGAGATGTCAACTGATTTTTACCATCCAGCAGTTCTGAAGTATTAAATCCAACATCTTGGAAACAAAACAAAAGCCAAGTGGCATTATTACCATAAATAACTGAAAAAAACATTAAGGTACAACTGGCCTTTGGGACAAATCTGCTTTAGTTCTCTATTCCTCATAAGAATTGTAGGCATTACAAAGCCAAAACATGAGGAAAAATTGAAGCTACAGCAAAGCACTTGGTCTCAGGTTTCCTATATAATATGATATTTTAAGTCAAGAACAAACTGCAAATAAAGTAGTCAAAAACTCAGTATCGTAGGCAAAGTCACTGGCCCAACAAAGGAAGCAGTGCAGAAAGCATGATCTAATTTGAGAATCTAAAAGTGTATTCTCCAGTCAAATGGTAACCCTGTACAGAAATCCAGTTAATGAAGAGTATCAAGACTGCATTTCATAGAGGGGCACAGGGTCAGACTAAGTCAACTCCTCAGTCTTACACATGAAGATTAGCAACTACCCAGGTCTGGGCCCTTTCATATTTTTAACCTTATGCAGCATACTTAACTGATCTGTATGCTGCGCAAGCTCTGTCCGAAATCCTTTGCTCTCCACTGGGGTCAGTAGCCTGCAGCAAAAACCTTCTCTCTTGCTGCCTGGAAAACATGGGAATCACTGCTCTGGCAGGCACAATCTCATTTGTGATTTTTTTTCCCAAGTTATTACACAGATAGGGATTGGCTTCAGAGTAAGGTTCACACAGCCATACTGTAATTTATATCAAGACTCAGTTCAGAGGTACACGCCAGTGGGGAAGTCACTGAGGTGCTCAAATCAGTAGCAGCCTGATGGATGGCCTTGATGCCTGCACATGCTGCTCTTGTCCCTACATGTACCACCTTACAAAGCTAAGTTTCTTCTGACTTTTTTTTTTTTAAACACTTCATCTTGTGTGAAAAAAAAAAATCTGGGAGAACCTCAAACTGTCGTTTCTCAACACTCGTACATTCTTTCCCATGGGCTTATTATCAGGAGGAAGATGATAACGAGCAACCATCTTACTTCAGAAGAGTACTAGCAGAGCTCTCAGGACAGCATACTATTCAGAAACAATGGTAATAAGGGATAAGTAACTTAGATATTGACAAAAAGGAAATATAATGACCTACAAGGTCAATCCATCACTGTTTCTGTGAGCATCTTTGAAATTATTTCTTGAGAGTAAAATAAATAAATAAATAAATGTTTGATATTTTGGTACAATGCTGTGTTATTTTGATTACAGGTGAAATGACAAACTTTTCATTGCCATGCCAAGCTTTCAGCAGATAATACAAAAACACTTTAGCAAAGTGAATACATTAATATGAAATACATCTTTCTTTCTCATGTATCCTTTCTATGAAAACATTATATTTGGCAAATGTTACAATAAAATTGGTTATCAGAATATGTTATATAAGTAATTTGTTAACAACAAGACAACACGAACTTGGATTCACGACAGTGTAAATGCCAGCTTGATGGCAATGAAATAGGACATTTAATTCAATGTATCTGATGACAGAAAAAGATGACAGATGGCATACTGCTCACATTCCTTATATTCAGCCTTACACTGTAATTCTCAAGTAAAAATATTTTTATGCACTGTTGAGATATTAATGTGAAACAAACAAAATATTCATTGTTTTCAGGTTCTGTTTTTCATGGAAAGGGAAAAAACCATGAAAACTTAGGTTGTAAATGGTGTATTAGAAAAATATATAGAGCATGGAGACTGTGTCATTGCTTCCTCTCCACTGTGCTTTGTTGTAGTTTATTTTTTATTCTTGATACAAAATCTAATGAAGTAATATTATTTTAACAAGTTCCAGATTTGTTGCAGATTGGTTGATTTATAATGTAAAGGAAGACACCAATACAGACCTAGAAAAAGCCAAAGAGAAAACAGTCACAGGAGCGGAAGCATCACGGTGACATAATTTTACATGTTCACATACTGATGGATGCTACACTGCACAGACTTTATTCTTCATTTTTTTTGCTACTTTTGGCAGTTTTCATACATATTGATCCTAAATCACACAAGTAATCCCATGGCACTGAAGCTGGGCACCTTTCTGAGAAATCAGATGTGTATTCCTTGAACATTGTGCCACTAGATCATACAGAAAAGTCAGTGTTCGATTAAGGCAAGAATATTAAAATGTCATCTCTAATTTATACTACAGGAATTTGGATGAATAACTGGGTTGCAGTGGGAAGTACTGAAGTCAAAGAAAAAACTATAGTCCTACAATTGAAATTGAGATGTACAGAAGGGAGGGAAAATACAGCTAATGCCATTTTCACATTAAAATTAACAACATGAAGAAGTATCATGCAAAATTTAGAGAGAGAAAAATATTTTCTTTCTTTCTTTATAATAGTCTATTCATAGTTTCCAAATACAGTCACTTACAGCACCTAGTATAATTAGCAAATCTGGGAAACTTAATAAGGGTCAAGAGATCACACACTCTCCATACTTTCAGAAATTGGACAGAACTGGGTAACATTACACCTGATTAACTTACTTTCTTCTGCAGCCACTTTTCTTATTGTACTTATCAGCTTGCTCACTGTGCCAAAGAAATCAGCAGTACTGTTAATTCTGTTCTGCCTTGTTACTCAGACTTTTACCTTACAGTTTCTTGATGACTCTTTGAAAAACGAAGCTTTATGTTACAGAAAAAAGTATACAAATGCACTAAAAAGTTGCAAGCTAATAAAAAAATATCTAAGCCAATCAAAGAACTTAAAAGTCATTTGATCCTAACAGCACTAACCTTGAACATATCACCTTAGCTCCAATTGCCTGTCAAAGGAGAGTTGTGCTCTTATATTATGCAGTTAATGCAGTTTGTGATGGTGAAAGAAACAGCTTGCTATATAAGTTGCTCTTGTTAACATCTATCTCATCAGCAGGAAATGCCTTATCCATAAAGCACCTCTTTAGCTATCTTTTGTCCAACACAAGGAACAAAAGTATCTCTGACAGCAAGGTAATTTGGCCTTAAACAAGTGATATCTCCTTGACCTTAAGCAGCCTGACCTTGCAAAATCTGGTGAAGAAAATGAGGAAGGAAATGCTGAGGATGGAGGCTGGGTGGGAAGAGAGAACTGAAAGGAAGGATAGTTTCAGAGCTGTCACCAATCGTCCCCAAGAATGTTAGCCATCACTTTTGAATACAGACACCTAAAATAAAGCATCTAGATAAAAAGCATGATTGTGTGAATTAGGAAACTCATAAAATGGCTTGGAGGTATCTCCATGGGATAAACAAGATAAAAGAGGGGTGCACATAGCCCACAAGACAGGAGGAAGCTGGAGGTTTGAAGGAAAGAAAAACAAGGACATTAGAGGGAACTTGCACTTCAATAATGCTATTTTTCTCCACTAAAGAAATTCTTGAATATTAACTTAGATGTAGATACACAGATAGTAAACATACAGAGAAGCATGACAGATTAATTATATGTGCACTGTGTAGCAAATTGCTCATGGCACTGTAACTGATGTACATTGAAAAAGACAAGAGATCATTTTGACACTCTTCTTTCCCACTAAGGCACAAATTATATATTCCTGTGCTTAGCAAGAGTCCAGGTGTATTTAGCTCTTAAGCCATACTCATTATTAGACTTAAGCAGCAAGCAAACCTTCCGCTAAGAGTTCTAAAGTCTTTGTAGAGTCTTTTGTCTGTATGACTTGCACTGAACAAGATGAAGTCTTGAAGATCCTTCCTATGTGCTACGTATTGTTCACAATGTGATACTGACAGATAAAGATATCAATATCACAGTGTGATAGTGATGAGATAAAGAAAGCTAGAACTCTTGGAAGGAAAAATTTGTTTTAAAAAGCCTTAATTTTAGAAATTCCCAGCCAGGAAGACCAAGAAAAGCAAGAGTCATCTGCCACACCGAGATCAGTCATGCTCTTTCCAGAAGGTCTTCAGTCTGGTCAGTTGGGAAAACAGGAGAATGGGAACAAGGTCAAAAATAATATGCATTTATTTTACAAGGTATCTTTGGCTCCTTTGGCTACGGTGGTCTAAGCAAAGGTATTTTGCTCAGGTATGCAAGCAGGAATCATGAAAACATTTTTCACTAATGGCTGGAAAAAAGGGAATCTTCTTGCACATTGAAAGTGTCTCCGCAGCCTTGCATTCCTGCAACTGTTCCTGCCACTCTACAATGACCTATGTAAGCGCCACCTTCCACAGACAGCCTTCTAAACTGATCCTTGTCGCTGTTGCTTCACCACTCTGCACCCTTTATCTTCCCAGTCAGGACATTAACTACCTTCAAGAGAATCTCAGATGAAATCTGAAATTCTTTGTGCCATGATTCAAACTATCCAATCATTTGTTATCAGTCACAGGGCTTACCTTTGTAGGTTTTCTTTGCTAATGCATTCTACATATTGAAAATACCATGTTGGGTTTTTTTTTTCAGCGGAATTCAACTCACACATGAAGACTAATTTCAAGCTTCACTGGGAGGCTTAATGAAAATTATTTTTGCTCTTTCAGAAATATTTCTTTAAAGAGGCATAGTGAGAAATATTCTGCAAAATGAAAACAGCTTGCTTATTAAAAATATAGTTTAAATTACCTTGGAATTTGCTTCTTGAAAGCCAACACATAACTTGTGATAATTTTTAAATGATCTGGTAAAAAAAAAATCATTCTTAAAGAAATGTTATAGGAAAGATTTTTCTACATCACTGGCAGTACTGATGCCAACGGAATAAAAAACTGGGAAAAATATCAAAAGACAAAAGAGATTTAACATTTTTCTAACCTTATCTTTGGTTTTGGATGGTCTTTAATAGAGAATTTCACTTCTGCAAATATGTCTCTTTGCTGGATTGACTCAAGCACCCACATGGCAGCTCACTCCTGCAGGACAGGGAGAAAATAGAAAGTGGGAAGGATTTTGTGACGAGATAAGGACAGTTTAATTGACAAAGCAAAAGCCTTGCATGGAAAGAAAGCAAAGAATTAATTTACCTATTATACCCCATCAGAAAGCATATGTCCAGGCACTTCTTGGAAACAGGACATCAGTATGAGTAATGGTTGCCTCAGAAGACAAATGCCGCAATCACAAATGCATTGTGTCCCCCCGTCCCCATAGCTTTATTTGCTGAGCATGACACTACGTGGTATGGGATATCCCTTTGGTCAGTTGTCAGCTCTCCCAGCCGTGTCCCCTCGTAGAATTTTTCCCACCCTACCCCCTGGGGTGTGTAGAGTGGGCAATGGAGAAGTCCTTGACTCTGTGCAAGCACTGATCAGCAGCAGCCAAAACACCAGTGTGTTATCAATGCTGTTTTAGTCACAAATGCAAAACACAGCACAACAGGGGCTGCTGTGAAGAATGTTGCCTCCAACATAGCCAGACCAAGCACAGTCTGGAAAGAAACACATATCCATGTAACACGAGTGGTTCATACCTCTAGAAGTTTCCAAACATGCAGATGGTCATGGATTGATTTGTCTTGTGGCTTCCCTTTGTAGTGACTTTTTTGTCATTATACAATTGCTATGACAGACAACATTTTGTACCTCTACTGAGGGATTTCAGCAACGTCAAGGGTCTTTTATTATATCAAAGCACTTTGATAAAATATGCCTTTGATATAATAAAAATGCTATGACATATTACAGATGATGCAAGAAAGCCTACAAAAAAATTCAAGCATACTCACAACTCTGAACATCACAGACCACATCATAATAGCTATTCTGCAAAATAATTGGGAAGTACACCATGGGAGCTACAGACTGTGTAATAACATACACTGGTTGACATTTGCAGAACAAATAAGCCTTTTATATATAAATGGTGCCTTTCTACTTTTCTCAAACACACTAGTTCTAAGGCTGTCCAAAAACAACTTGTGATTAATCCAGTCACAAGGAACCTAATTAGAACTAGTCAAACAGTGAAAAAGATTCCTTGAAAACAATTTTAGGTATGATAAAAAACACAAATCCTTCTCTATATTAAGTATTTACCATACATTTTGGAATTTTTCCAAAGCTAATTAAATGCTATAATTATTCACTAATTATTTGTAAGAAGAAAAGCCAAATGTCTGAAATTATTCATAACGAACAGTATAAATATGAGTCAGAGAGGGTTTTAAAGTGCTGTAGGGTAAGCTCCTTGTATAACACCTGAAGAGTTTTATGAACAAATAATGTGTGTCTAAGCTAATAACCCTGATCTCCGGTATTCAAAAGGAAAGTATTTCTAGCATGCAGTATATTTCATTTTAAGCAGACTATTCAGAAATAGGTCAGGTGCCTTTTTCTCTCCTGTAACCACACAGACAGCCTCAGGTGGTTAACCTGACATAGACATCTACACTGCAACCTTCTAATGCCAAAGGAGATTAACACCCTGCGAAGGGTTCAGATTTTTTTTTTCAATTTTACTAGTCATCTTCCTGGTCTAATAGAACAATTCTAACTGCAAGCCAAATATATGACAGCCATAGCCAAATATGACCCACTAAAATAATTTTGATGGAAAAATTCCCTAGTGACAAATTGAGGTTTGTGTGTCCTTCAAACTTTCTAGGAAGACCATCTCATTGGAATATTTCTCTTTGCTAAGACTGTAATGTCTAGTGAACTGTCTCTCCAGGATCTCCCCATAGGCCAGAACAGAAGGTAATGTAATGGGTGGATAGAAAAAAAACAAAAAAAAATAGACTGAATTTGGAACAGTCCCACTAAAATAAAAAAAGAAGCTGTACAAAAGTCAAATCACAGAATTACAGAATCACAGAATGTTAGGGATTGGAAGGGACCTCGAAAGATCATCCAGTTCAATCCCCCTGTCGGAGCAGGAACACCTAGATCAGATCCAACAGGAACGCATCCAGGGAGGCTTAGAATGTAAAACAAGTGGTGTCACTCAGGGGTCTGTACAGGGACTGGTACTGCTCAACACCTCAAGTATGGACAGTGGGATTGAGGGCACCCTCAGCAAGTTTGCAGCCGACATCAAGCTGAGAGGTGCAGCTGATACACTTGAGGGAAGGGATGCCGTCCAGAGGGACCTGGATGGGTCTCGGAAGTGGGCCAAAGTGAACCTCAGGACATTCAGCAAGGCCAAGTGCAAGGCCCTGCACCTGAGTGAGGGCAGTCCCCAATATCAAAGCAGACTGGGGCTGGGTATTTTAACTAAGAGAGGGTAGATTTAGACTAGACGTAAGGAAGAAATGCTTTACTGTGAGTGTGGTGAGACACTGGAACAGGAAGCCCAGAGAAGTTGTGGTTGCCTCGTTGCTGAAAGTGTTCAAGGTCAGTTTGGATGGGGCTTTGAGACACTTGATCTAGGAAAAGCGGTCTC
>WKFP01013610.1:95725-107342 GCA_011057875.1 Pterocles orientalis | reverse complement strand
CCCCTACGTCTTGTGCTCGCATCAGTGTTTTACACCAGTCACTGGGGCTTGGACCGTGTCTTCCTGGGCCCCACCAGCTCGCCCTGGCCATGGCAAATGGCACAGGTGGCAAGAGGGCTCATTGAATAACACCTCGTGCCTCTTCCCCTGGCTCCCCACATCTCATGACAGATGTCAGGTCGCCTCCTGCAGAGTGGGGATAACATAGGAATGAAAAAAAGGACTGAAGGCTGAATTGGCTGGGGGAATAGCAGCTCCTGCTCTCATCTTCCCTCTGGCGTCTCAGAGCCCGATGCTGCAACAAGATGCCCTCTCTTTGACAGAGTTTGCGAAGGGAGAAACAAGAAAGCTCAAGTGTCTTCCTATTTGTGATCTCGAGAGATATGGGCGCGGCAAAACCTGTAGTCAAAACCCTAAGCTGTAGGAAAGGAATCCTTCATTTGTACAAGGAAGTAGTGGATGGGACGCCCTGGGAAACTGCGGTTTGGGATGAAGGAGCAGAAGTCAGCTGGCAACTATCCAAAGCTGCGTTTCCTCCGACCACGAGTCTTGATTCCCTTGTGCAAGAAATTGGGCAAGGAAGGCAGGAGACCAGCACGGCTGGGTAAGGACCTCCTGGTCAGACTGAACCGCAAGAGGGAAATGCACAGGCAGTGGAAGCAGGCACATGCGTCCTGGAAGGAACACAGGGACGCTGCCTGGGAGTGTAGGGCTGGGGTCAGGAAAGCTAGGGCACAGCTAGAGTTGAATTCACTGGCTGTGATTCTTCCCACATGTCTTGAGTCCCTGAATCTCAAGGCAGCGGCTGTGATTCTGTGAATAAGTATAGTTTTAGTGATTTTAATTTTTCCCTTCTGCCTTTTCAGAACTGAGTCTCTTAAATTTTATTTTTTACTCTTTCTTGCCTTGACAGAGAGTTAGTCTAACAGCATGGAGCCAGAACCGTCAAGCTGACAGCTGATAGAGAAGCACCAGCCCCCTAGTTTCTGGAAGCAAAGCAGTATAGTTCACTGCCAGCCACATCAGCAGCCACCCCAGCATATTCCTAAAACCACCCAGGACTTGCCAGGTGTGGTCACAGCCTCAGCACTGAGAAAGCCATCAGTTGGTGTTAGTACAGCCTAACTGAGAAGGTGATTTATTTTGAGGTGGCCACTGAGTCTGAGCTAGGTGGGATGTCAGTGCAGATCATAATCATCATATGGCTGGAGTGAACATGCTAGTGTGGCTGAAAAGATTTCACCAAATTCCGATGCGTAGCAAAGCTACATCTGACAGTGCAGGGCAGAGGCAAAATATCTGTTGGAAAATGTCATTTTATTGAAAAAAAATGAGGTGAATATGTGTTGTTTTTTTTAATTGTAAATTTAAATTTAATCTGTAGTAGCTAAATCTTACAAATCTACATTTCTTAAACACTTTATTTACTTTCTCCAAACTGTGGAGAGTTTAATTTCTGATGGATTTTATTGTTAAAACTTTTAGAAATTAGGCTCTATCAGTGAGATGCATTACAAGATGTCACTTACTGATACTAGAGGAGGTTATAAGTCAAATTTTGGAGTCACTTTAAGTTCACAGAAATCAGTGTCTATGGTACTATGTAGATTAGATCTAATAGAATGTAAACAAAGTTATCTAAAACGTGTTCATACACTGGAATACTCTCAAAACAAAGTGCCTTCTCTTTCCAGTCCATGTGCACCAACCAGTGTGAGCAGATAGGTCTGTGGTCAACCCTGAAGACAGGCAAATTTGTGTTTCAGTTGAAGAGGGCAGAGTCATTTCCAAAGCTAGTGATGCTCCATTCCGAAAATAAAGCAGGACTGAGCTCAGATGCTTCCTCAGCACAGTAAAGTCCATCTGGAGTGGAAAGCAGGGCAGCTTCTGTCCCCATGGTGGCAACTCACACAGTCCAAACCAAGCTTCAGAAAATGAGCAACCATGAGTTACAGCTATTTATTGACCTGGAATGCAATAGCTGGCCTATTTATATTTCCCAGTTAATAAGAGTGAATTGCTGTAGCCTGTGTCTGAGAGACAAAGGGTTCTGGAAGCCAGGTTTATATCTTGGGGCACCAGCCTGAACAGATGCAACTGTTAAAAAGCTATCTCCATCACTGGTGCTGCATGAGTTACAGAGGGGATAACCCTCAAACAGTGAGCGTCAGTAGTCTATGGCAAGCACCCATCTCTGACCCACCTCTCAAATTTTTTCTTAATGCTTCTATTTATCCACAAATATAAATGTAAATATTAAGAAAAACAAGATTTTGACAAGATTTTGTACAAATTCTTACTTATAAAGGTGGATAAATAAGATAGAAAATCAGAAAGATTGTTATTTTTTTTTGCAGCAATCTCTATTAAATACTATATGAACAGTAGCTCAGCATTGGTAGAGCAATTCAAAAGGTGTGAAAGGAAAAACTGTTAGCTTCATGGAAATACCTCAATCACCATCCACTTAGTAACCTTCACACTGTGATCTTTTTCCCAGATGACAGACTGCTCACAACTGCAAGAGCAGTCAGCATGGAGCCCCTCCATGAGTCACTGTACATACACAACCAAAGAGCTGTTTTGTCCCACTGATGGTACAAATGTCTTAGCATTGCAGGTTACACACAGAATGCACTTCTTCAAGGTACTGATTATCAGATTCACCATACAGAGCTATTACCCACTGCTGGAATGATTCAATCAGAAGCTGTTCTGTAGTGGGGCAGCTTCCCATCCTCATCTTACCCTGAAACATAGTCAGTCTGCTTTAAGCAACCATGCATCTGTCTCCTTGCAGCAGATCAGTTTGCATCAGCTGATCAATCTCTTCACTGATGGTCTGTGATTCTTGTAATCTAACCCAAACTGCACTGAAGGCTAAGAGATATCCTACTATTCTACAGCAGCCTAAACTCTTAAGCTAGAGAGATACAAACATGGTTTCTTTTACTTCTGCTCTTGTGAAGGCAATCCTGACCTTGTACTGCCCTGCCTTTTGCTCAGCTGCTGCCATTGAATACATCCTGAAAATGCCTTCCAGTGCGGACTTATCAAGAGCAAAGCAAAGCAGGCATGTACCACCTGGGACAGTTCTGCAAAAGCAGGTCACTTTCAAGTTGATTTGGTGGCTTTCAGAGTTGAGCAGGCTACACTCATGAACTTTCTACAGTACATTACAGGTACAGACTCAGGTAACACCGTGCACTGGCTTAGTCATAACTGCTGTTGGGTCCATGTAAAAATAACTAGCTCTAGTCCCACTGAACTAAAACAAAAAAAGTTTTGAAAAACAGGGGGACAGCCTAATCCTAAAAAACATTTGTGGCAGTGACCAGTGTAAGGGATGTTATAGAAAACTGCTCATACATAAGTTACAGAAAAGGCTGAAACCATTTTCAAAAATAGTTTGAAATCAATAGACTTCAACAGAACAAAGAAAATTATGAGTAATCTGAAGTCTAACAATTCCACCTATCACTAGCCATTCTACATTAAGATATAACATCTTTAGTTTTCTCCTCCAGTTAAATAAACCATTATTTTAAGTGCTCAGTGTTAACAGCTGGTTGGTGTCAGTCAGGATTGTCTCCACTTAATAGGGAATTCAACCAGTGCCAGTACAAACCTGGGAGTTAACTCTTTTTGTCACATATAATGAAGAATCCTTGCACTTTGTAACTGTTCATTGAAACTACAATAGGATAAAAATCCTAATTTGTATTTTAACTTTGCTGTTTGTCCATGTCATAACTCTACCCAAAAAGAACAACTGTAGCTAAACTCATTATTTTTTTAAGGTTGATTTTGATGAATCAGATGAGAAAGCAAATTACAGTCTCAAAATAGCAGAAGCTGTTACTTGCAGAGGGCCATTCCTTTTGGATCAATATTCTTTTTGTCTTTAAAATTATAGAGTAGAAGTATTCATAATGATAGCATAACTGTGCAGTCAATTTAAAGAGAGCTATATTTATCCTAGATATAGGGAAAAGAATCTAAGTACTTGTCAATATTAAAAACACTCTGGTGGCCAGATGTCTGACAAAAAAAAAATATAAAAGAATACATGCAGTAATTATAATATAGCTATAGGCAGCAATTTTGATTAAAAAAAGTTGTGAATGTCATAGAATAAATGCTACTAATTATCTTTGGGTAATACTGTGATCTACTTCTTCACCAAAATAAACAATTAAATAATCATTCTGGCTCTAAAGGATACTATGGTTTCATGGTTGAAATACTACGTTAAAGTTCTTTTTTTCCAGGAATTTTAACAAATATAATGGTGGTCTTTAGTTTTTCAGTTTTTATATATGTAGTTCCGTACGTATTTAGCTCAAACATAAGGAAGCACATATCTAGAAAAAATTAAATTTTTAAATGGATAGTCAGTGATAAAACTGTTATGTTGTGTGCTAAAACCTGGTTAAGTAAATGAACACTCATAAGGCTAATTCTCAACATTTACTGAACCTGTTGGTTATCAGTCCAAGCGACCTAATCAGAGACATCAAGACTGAAGGCAACCTGGGCTGCAGTGATCATGCACTGGAGGATTTCATAGTCCTGAGGGAGATGGGTCAGGTGAAGAGTAAAGTCAGGACTTTGGATTTTAGGACAGCAAACACCCAGCTGTTCAAGGAGTTAGTTGTTAGAAACCCCAGGGAAACTGCCTCAGGGACAAAGGAGCAGAACAGAGCTGACAGATATTTAAGGATGCTTTCCATAGAGAGCTCCCAATCCTCAGGTGTAAAAAATCAGGCAAGGAAGGCAAGAGACCAGCATGGCTGAGTTGAGACCTGCTGGTCAAACTGAAGGGCAAGAAGGAAATGCACAGGCAGCAGAAGCAGGGGCAGGTACCCTGGTTGTGTGAGGATGGGGTCAGGAAAGCCAAGGTATCATTGGAGATGAACTTGGCAAGACATTCCAAGAATAATAAAATTTAAGAGAGACAAAAAACCCTAAACCTTATTTAAATGATCTTCCTAGTAGAAAAATATTTATAAGGTTGGTGGCAAAGATACAAGATTTAAAATTTAAGAACATTATTTTTAATAGTGGAGCAAACCCACAAATCAAGAAATGTAAATTCTTCATTTTCTTTGTTGTTCATATGTTCAAATTATTGATTTTTGGTTTGTTATTCATTTAACATGATAAATCAGAAATGAAAGTTGCCTTTTTTTTGTTTGGTTTGGTTTGGTTTGGTTTGGTTTGGGTTTGGGTTTTGGTTTTGGTTTTGGTTTTGGTTTTGGTTTTGTCTGTAGGGACACAACAAAATAAAGAAAATGAAACCCGCAAAACAGTTATAGACATAGTACCCAACTTATGCCATATAGTGAGTGGTTACTTCACTCTTTTGAAATACGGATGGTGCAAAACTAAATATAATATAATATATATAATAAATGTAATAAAACTATATCATACAAATGCACTCAGCCTTCAACCTTACAGGGTATTCTTTGCTGAATTTCAATAGACATATGTCGATAAAGTTGTTCCGGAAACAAAATGTTACCAGTAAAGATACAGCCTTATATGTATAAAATTAAAGCTATACCAGGCACACAGCTTTAAGCACATTGTACTTTTCTCAGACACAAATTATGATTAAGACTGGATAAAATTCAATAATTTCTCATATTTTGAATCAGGTCAGATAATAGAGACCTTCAGCCTAATGTAAGAAGTCAAAATCTACTTATCTACTTATCTAGAGTCTTGTCTTGATATTGAAGAAAAATTCTCACCACTAGGTAGGAGTTCAAAATAAGTCAGATTCTATTTAAGAACTCTTTTTTTTTCTCAGTTGACTGTAAAGATGTGCATTCACATATGTATCATAGATGGTACAGATGGGTGAAATAAACTCCTGAAAAGTGACTCAGCTTGGGAAACTAGTTTAATTTATTGCCAATCAGAGTAGGATGATAAGAAATAAAACCAAATCTTCAAACACCTTCCCCCCAGCCTTCCCTTCTGCACAGAATCGATTTTACTCCCCGTTTCTCTCCTTCCTCCCCCCAGCAGCACGCAGGGAATAGGATTGTGGTCAGTCCATCACACCTTGTCTTTGCCGCTCCTTCATCCTCAGGGGAGGGCTTCTTACACTCTTCCTCTGCTCCAGTGTGGGGTCCTTCTCACAGGAGACAGTCCTTCACGAACTTTGGCAACATGAGTCCTTCCAGTCCCAGTGCCACAGGCTGGGACAGGTTCTTCATAAACTTCTCCAGCGTGGGTCTCTCCCATGGGTTGCAGTCCTTCAGGCACAGACTGCTGCAGCATGGGTCCCCCGCAGGGTTACAAGTCCTGCCAGCTAACCTGCTCCAGCCTGGACTCCTCTCTTCATAGGGCCACACATCCTGCCAGAGCCTGGACCAGTCCAGGCTTCCCATGGAGTCACAGCCTCCTTCAAGCATCCACCTGCACTGAAGTGGGGTCCTCCCCGGGCTGCAGATGGAGATCTGCTCCAATATCACCTCCATGGCTGCATGTAGAGATCTGCTCCACCATTGCCTCCATCCTTGGTAAGAACAACTTGCTTCTTCTTAAGCCTTTTGAAATATTCTCTTGGTGGGAAATGCAACACAGAAGGGACACTCTTCAAAACATAATTAAAATGTATGAGATCAGTAAGTACTGAAGGTTCTTGAATCCTTAAAGGTGAGTTCCTTTCTGAAATATATTGTGAACATGAGACTGGGCCCATATCCGTATGATGCACCAGTCTCGGTCTATATACAGATAGTTATTTTTCTTCTCAAGATTCAGGTATTCAAATTCAGATTTCTTGAATCTGGGAGAGCAGCTAAGCCACCACTCCGTAGTTTTGGCCAGCTGGATCACCTCCAGGCTTGGTGAAGTCTTTCCACTCTGCAGAAAGAAAGAGTTTCAATGGATGCCCTCAGGATGGGCAAATGAGAGTTTATATGTGTTTAAATTCATGCACCCTCAGGATGGACACTAAGGTCAAAAATGAGCATACCTTGATTTTCTAACATGTCTTCAGTTTCAGTTTAAAATACAACACAAAAATTCTTAGGGACTCTCGGGATTAATACTCTTAAAATGAAATCCACTGCTTGATGAGTGCCAGATGACAACAACAGCACATAGTTTATATTTTTGTGAATAAAGTAAAAATTATGTGAATAAAAGCATTTTTATTTAAAGAAAAAACTCACACTTTTGAGATGGAATATCTAAAACAATTGGCACTGTCAAAAAAAAAAAGACGATTTTTCAGGCTATTCAGAAAGTGAGTTAGAAAGCTGACTGTTAGATGAAATGCCTGGAAAAAAGCACTGGCTGCATAGACCTTCAGACAAGGTTTTGAGGCAGAGTGCTGGATGGAAAAAAGAGAGCAGGTATGAACAAAAAAAAAATCATTTTTCTACAGTGCTAAACATTTGCTTTGCTCTCTTCTGGTGCTGCAAAGGAGCTGACCACTCTGTAAATAAAATCAGCACTAAAAAGTCTCCAGAAGGAGTTTCTCCCATTCTTACTTTCTTTCATTTTATTTCAATAAAAGCTTACTGTACAGCTCAGACGAATAGAGTTAAGTCCTAAGATACAATATTGTTCCAATGTCCCTGTTAATTTAGTTGAGAAAGGCATTCAACACAGAAATACTGTCAGCTGATTTTTTTAATACATCTTTACATCCATTGAGAAGTTTTTTCTTTTTTTTGAAGCACTGCACAAGTCTTTGTAAATGTAAATTGAGACAGTAGTTGTATACACCGAAGTTTTTTCTGAGATTTTCATGTTGGGTTTTTTAAAAGTCTCAGATTATTATATAGAATAAGACTGTTAAGGTCATGTGTCATAAAGGAGTTGTTGAAAAAAATATTAGTTACAAATATTTCATCAAACTCTAGTGGTTTTGATTTTGTCTTCTGTTTAAAGCTGGCAGCTAATGCCAGAGGGAACCTGCTTACTCCTCTCAATTCTTTCACAGAGAAACAAGTCAGCTTTTTTAGAAAATATCCAGACAAATTTCTTTCACGATTTTCTATTAAAAAAATGAGATAATCAAGAAACCAAACTGTTTTAATTATTAAATGCATGTGAAGAAAACGTTTCTCCATAAATTTAATATGCTGTAGGTTTTCTTTTGGCAAATGACTCAATGAATAGAACAAATTCAGGTCAGCAACAGCCTGGAAAGAGTAAATGTGAATCTTTCAATGTATAACTCACACTTCAGCTTTTAAAACAGAGGATGTCAAGAACATTTAATCAGTTGTATTAATTTTACACTTTTGTACTTTCATTGGTAATAGTTTTATTCTTTATTCTCCTTATTCTTCTTATATTCTCTGATGTGGTTTTAGGAGACAAGAAACCATTAACAGTATGTGAAAGCCAAAGAAAACTGAAATTTAATGGATTTTGGAATAGGTTATTTACAGATGTGGCCTTAACAGTTATATTTAGACCCCTTGCATTTGGTTTTACCAACACAATACGTGAAGCACTTCTACAAAAGTATATTCCAGTAGGAGAAGGTATTATGTTTTGAAAGATAAGGAATGGGTAGTGAAACCAAGTATTTGGAAAGTGGCATTTGTTGTTCATTGTTTCTGCAAATATTTTTGCTTGCCAAATAAATACCTTATGTGTTAATATTCTCCTTTCTTAAACAAGTTTAACTAACCTGGACAGTTTGGATATTTGGCATCCATTATGCAGGCTAGGTCAGTCAAAGCCTAAGATACTGTGCAGTGCAGACACATTCTGAGTGTGATATCAGAAGGTGAAGGGTTTATAATGCTACATATTAACAATTAATTTCCCAAAATGGCAAAAAACCCCTAAGATAAATTCTTCTAAGACTGAATTTTCGGATGCAAATGGGAAAAAGGGAAAGTCACATCAGACCTTTCTATTCCAATTAAAATGGAAACAAATTAGAACACAGAGAACACCAGAGAACAGCAAACTTGCAAATGTTGAAACAGTATTTTAGGTTTTGCAATTATTCTTATTGAATCCTCTTGAGAGCTCTAGATGGCCACATTCAAACATGCTCCTTTTTCTTATTGTTCACCTGAACATTTCCATGAGTACTGAAGCTGTAGCTGTTTGGGTTAGCAGCATGGATTGCAGAGAGTATTTGACTTTCATTATTGCCAGCAGTTATCTCAGATTCAAGTTTACAGTGCAAATAGAGAGGATTACAAATTATTTTTTATAAATTTTATGAATAATTTGCTTAATATTTTCTTTCACTAAACTTCTCACAGATAACTTTTTTAAATAATTGCAAGAGTGACACACAAAGATGTATAAAAGCTATTATATTTTAAAAATAGAAGATTCTGGGACACTTGTCAATAGCTACGTGTTTTTATTCACAGTACATGACAATGGCTGTACGTATAATGAGTTTTTCCCACAGTTTAACCTCTAGAATGGACTTAAGGCTGCTTCACTAACTTGAATAGGCTTTTTGTAGATTATTAGTTTATCTCACACAAATCAGACTAGAAAGAAGGAGGGAAACATTGCACTGATATAATCCAAATTGCCTCAAATTGATAGCAAGTAAAATAAGTTAATTGTAATGCCCCATTATTGTAACAAACAATGAGGAACATTCAAGAAATAAATATATTGAATAACTGACTGAAAGATTAAAAATAATGATTTTTGAAAGCTCATAGTGCACTCAAAGACGTCATAGAATATTTCAGTCTGTAAAGTGTCTAGCAGAAAGATTTTTTGAAAGATTGCCGTATTAAACTCTGAGAAGTTTACCTACAGTTTGTGTGCAATTCAGAGAGGAAAAAGTCTGCAGAGGATAATGATATGCTTCTTTACTCTTAAGAGGCAATGTATTTTTAAAGGTTTTTCAGTCACCAAGTCTTTCATGTAAGCCTGTTTGGAAAGTATGTCTCTCTGGATCAGAGTGAGGAGTTTACAAGACATTTTAAATGGTGGCCCACTGACCAAGCTTTCACACTAAATGGGATTATCACCCGAGTCCAGATGTATTCTCTGCTTTTCCTTTATTGATCTCAAATACAGTCTTCAAGAGACTGTCTGGACTGAAACTAAGAGAATATGCTATAACAAGCATCAACAAATAACTTCTAATAGTAACAAAAAACACCAACATTATGATTAAGGCCAAAAATATCTTTCCCAATTACATATTATTGGGCCCTGTTAGGGAAATTAGTTGCTTTCAAGAACAATAAAAGGAGATGTGACATATAGACATAACTCATCAGACCTGCTAGTAAGAACAATCACCTTTCTCCAGTGTATTGTGTAGCAATCGGGAAAAGGAAAAAAGCACAATCAGACCTACCCCTAAGAAACTGCAGCCATGAGTCACAGAAGAATTGCTATGAAAGAAGAAACACTGAGTCATCATGAAATTAAAGAGCTTAATACACCCAACTTACCTGAGCCTGCAGAACACACCGACTCATTTGTATTGACTCACACAGGGAAAATAAGCCAGTAGTGCTGCAAACAATTTGTCAAGTAATGGTCCTTTGAAAAACTTGATCTTGTCTCCACTTCCCCCCACCCCCTCAAATATTCAAATGCCAACTTGTTGAAAAACTGAATACCTTTTCATGCAGAAATTGGGATGGGCAGCACAATAATGAAAAACTGTCACTTTTTTTTTGCAAATAAAGATTATACATTAAAACAAGTTGAAATCAATATTTCTCTACTTCTGTATTACTAAAACCAGTTGTCTCTTTTAAGAAGGGTGCTGCTGTCAGAGACAAGAGTGCAGAAACCTCCAAAGAGTTGAGCCGAACACCACCTATGTACATAAAATTCAAATTTTCATAGAATCATAGAACGGTTTGGGTTGGAAGGGACCTTAAAGATCATCAAGTTCCAACCCCCCTGCCATGGGCAGGGACGCCCTCCACTAGACCAGGTTGCTTAAAGCCTCATCCAGCCTGGCCTTAAACACCTCCAGGGATGGGGCATCCACAACCTTCCTGGGCAACCTCTTCCAGTGTCTCAAGACCCTCATAGTGAAAAATTTCTTCCTAATGTCTAGTCTAAATTTACCCTCTTTTACCTTATACCCGTTACCCCTTGTTCTCTCACTACAGTCCCTGATAAAGAGTGCCTCCCCATCTCTCCTGTAGGCCCCCTTCAGGTACTGGAAGGCTGCAATTAAGTCTCCTCGGAGCCTTCTCTTGTCCAGGCTGAACAACCCCCACTCTTTCAGCCTGTCCTCATAGGGGAGGTGCTCCAGCCCTCTGATTAATTTTGTGGTTCTCCTCAGGACTCTCTCCAATAGGTCCATGTCTTTTTTATGTTGGGGGCCCCACATCTGAACATAGCACTCCAGGTGGGGTCTCACAAGAGCAGAGTAGAGGGGAGAATCACCTCCCTTGACCTGCTGCTAATGCTTCTCTTGATGCAGCCCAGGACACGGTTGGCTTTCTGCGCTGTAAGCGCACACTGCCGGCTCATGTTGAGCTTCTCATCCACCAATACGCCCAAGTCCTTCTCCTCAGGGCTGCTCTCTATCCATTCTCCACCCAGCCTGTATTTGTGCTTGGGATTGCCTCGACCCATGTGCAGGACCTTGCACTTGGCCTTGTTAAATTTCATGAGGTTTGCA
>WKFP01013610.1:69118-87789 GCA_011057875.1 Pterocles orientalis | reverse complement strand
TTGGAGAGAGTCCAGAGGAGAACCACAAAATTAATCAGAGGGCTGGAGCACCTCCCCTATGAGGACAGGCTGAAAGAGTGGGGGTTGTTCAGCCTGGAGAAGAGAAGGCTCCGAGGAGACTTAATAGCAGCCTTCCAGTACCTGAAGGGGGCCTACAGGAGAGATGGGGAGGCACTCTTTATCAGGGACTGTAGTGAGAGAACAAGGGGTAATGGGTATAAGCTAAAAGAGGGTAAATTTAGACTAGACGTTAGGAAGAAATTTTTCACTATGAGGGTGGTGAGACACTGGAACAGGTTGCCCAGGGAAGTTGAGGGTGCCCCATCCCTGGAGGTGTTTAAGGCCAGGCTGGATGAGGCTTTGAGCAACCTGGTCTAGTGGAGGGTGTTCCTGCCCATGGCAGGGGGGTTGGAACTTGATGATCTTTAAGGCACTTTCCAACTCAAACCATTCTATGACATGATTCTATAAATGTACTGTGAAGTTTTGCCTGCTTGTGAGATAAATTGACACAATTTCCTGCAAGAATATGGAAGCAATCATAGAGAATACTCTAAAAATATTTCTTTGACACTTTGATACACAGGTTAAAAAAAAAATCAATTGGGTGTAGATTTTTCTACCTTAAGCTACTCTATTGTACGTGTCACTTGTTTAGAAGCATCTAAAACATTATTGCTCTTGTGCCTTGAATAACAGACTAAGTTGAGCATACAGTTAATTTTGACAAACAGTTCAGCCCTAAAAAAAAAAGCGCTTACGATCAGTTCCAGTCATTATCTCTCTGGCATTTCTAATGTGATCTCTTCTAAGGATGAAACCTGGAGGTATCAAAGTGGCATCTGAAGCACTGAAAACAGTGTAGTCCTGCCTCAGAAGTGAAGTAGCAGCAGAAAGATACCTTAAACAGCATCACACAGCTGTAACAAAACCACTTCTCTCAGCTCTGTCTGAATATGAGATAAGTAGTTTGTCTTTGCTGCAAGCATTAACAGCAACACAAGAAAGCCATTATCCCCACAGTGCATTAAAAAGGCATATAAAGAATGGTATAACCGAGACTTTCTGGCTCAGTGGACTCTCAGAAACCACTGGACTCTGCAATGTTAGATGGACATCATTGTCAATTGTCAGAGCTGAGATTATCATGTGCATGAGGTGGCCAGAAACACTACTTAGCAAGCTAGTTCTGCACAAAATTTGTATTTTTTGCACTATGGTTTGCTTCGCGGAAAAAATATCTAGTGTGGGCTACATCATCCTTATGTAATTTCCTCAGCTGCAATACATGTTCCATTTATGTAAGTAATACATGATGATTGCTAGACAAACATGCACTTTTGATAGAATAATTATTTAATTTAAAAATATGCTGAAGCAACTAAAATTCACTTTCCCTGTACAGCACAGTTCTAATGGCTTCAGTCTAGCTTGCAGTGGTAAACTAGCTGCTAATTATCTTCATCCTGAAACTTTTTAGGGCGGTGTTCTTGATCCATCAAAAGGCCGCTATGGTATTCCTGATACACGACAGATGAGTATCATCTACGCTTATTTTAGGCATTTTTCTTTCTATTTGTAAGTTTTTCCCATTATCTTAAACCGGTAAAGAAATAACGGAAGACTCAACTAATAAGACACAAGCTAAAAACACACAAAAATCTATGCTAATGAAAAAATATTCTATTTCTGAAAAAGTAGGGTCTCTCCTTGGAAATGCTAACTGGCAATGCAAAAAAGATACTTTGTTTCAAAAAATAGGCTGAATTAAAATTGCTATGTTAATTTATTCAATTAAAAATGGCCAAATACGTATTCATGGGGCTTAGGGTTAACAGGTAGGGGTTGTCTTTCACAGTTAGAAACTTGCCAGTTGGTGCTCAAGGTTATTTTATACAGGTTTTGTACATAATTTTTTATCACCTAAAACTGAATTTACTTTTGAGGCTCCTTTCCTTAGCTAAACTTAAACAAAAAAAAGTCCTCATTAGTCTGCTAGGAACATAATTGCACTAATTTACCATAAAACCAAGACTAATACAAAAGCAAACAAAGTGACAGTGCCACACAGTGACTCATTGTGATGGGCTAGCCCTTGGCTGGGGGCCAAACCACACACAACCACTCACACAATTCCTGCACCCCATCCAAGGATAGGGGAGAGAATAAAGGGGTAGCACATAAAGGTTCTGACTGGGCAGGACCAGCCCGATTGGCAGATCCTCTACTGGTGACTAGCCAAGTGGCTGCTAAATGTGTATCCCAGTTTTTGGGGTAACGGGAAAAAGGGACTCATGGGTTGAGATAAGGACAATTTAATAACTAAACTACAGTAATATTGAAAATAATACTATATACAAATATACAAATGAGTGATACACAGTGATACTGCCCCCCACCCCCAACACTCAATGACGAAAGGCTCAGCCTGTTCCTGGTTAACGATCCCAGAAGTACACTCAAACGATTCCTCCAGGTGGGGTGGGGGGGTGCACCGCTCCCAGAGGCACTCACAGAACAGAGATAACAGTCCAAGCATCACAGACCGAAACCCGACTGGAGCGTGACGGGATGGGGGGGGAAAGGCCTTGGGAGAGCGATGTGGAGCCAGAAGAGAGGACCAAAACCTAAAGGCACTGGAACCGGGAAGCGAAGGAACGATCTACCAGAAGGGTCCTCACCTATATACTGGTATGTTATGGAATAGATTGTTGGCTATTCTGAGTTTCAATCTTAACCTAAGAGAAAATCCTAGGCTAGCAGCTAGGGTTGGGCCCTCCCAACATCTCCCCCCCGTCCCCGTCCCCGTTCCCGTCTGTGAAGAGCAAAGAGGCTCAACGACCTTGAAGTATCCTAGCAATAATTATAAACATTCCTTTCTCCTCAACTTCTCTGAACATAAATCCTAAACATAGCCTCTTGCTAGCTACTTATGAAGAGAAGAAAAAAAATTTAACAGAGTTAACTTTAAGTAGTCTGTCTCTGCTTAACTCAGGGCACTCATGTTCTTGTTTCTAGTATATCGACAAATGGTTAGTTTTGAAAAAATAGAGTTACTTACCACTGCCAGAGGAAGCTGTATGAACAGTGAACCCTCTGTTGTCTTCTTGACTCTTTCCTAGGGCTTTTGTTCTTTGGACAACTTAATTCATGCTTTCTAAAAATGAGAAATTAATAAGGTAAACTCCCAAAATCCACCTTTACTGAATAAATAAAGTATGGAGCACTTCCTAATATAAATGAGAAGATGCTGGATTTTGAAGGCTTCTGAAAAAAAATAAAATTTGTGCTCAGTAGGAAATTTGCAACTGAATAGGGGCTTTTAATTCCTCTTCTATTTTATGTTGTCTAATTAATGACACATTTTGATTCATGTCTTGCTTCAGAAAATGTAGTCACTACAGTTTAGAAAAGATGCATCAATGAAAGACTATAAGCTACTTATGGCAATTTCTGTCCCCTGATGTTTGCAAATAAAAAATTCCACTCCACTGGGGATGGAGCAAAGCAAAGTCTGACTTTAGATACTTCTATTTTAGATCCTATTACATTTTCAATAACTAAAATTCCATGCTTGTGTTCTTTTAGCTGCTCTCTAAGTTACTTAACAAGTGTAAAGATACATTACCAACTAACTTACATGGCAGCACCTAACAAACAATTTCAGAGGCTGACTGAAGCAGTCACAAAAATCCCTTTAAATGTAGGAAAAAAATTAGGGTTTAGAAATACATAATAAATCGGTTGCTATTTACTAATCTGATCAATAAGCACATTAACTGAAAGTAGGTTTTGTTGAATATCCAAGATACTTTGTAGCATTTACTTTTTTTCTTGTGCAGGTGCTTGCGGATGCCTGCAGTGAGCCCACACTTTGCAGCTGAAGTTTCCAGAGGCATCTGCTAGGCTAGCTGCATTGCAGCTCTGGGCCAGTGCAATGAAAATCCAATCTTTCACTTGAAAGCTGAATTTACTTTTTCAAAGTAACTGCATAAAAAATGTGCAAATCAGTCTGTCCAAGACAAAAGTGTGGAATGCACTCCAGTCTGTAAACCAGCTGGATGAACACCTAGAATCAAATACTATGAATCTCCTGGGACTTCAAACGAGAAATCAGACTAGGAGAACCTATGACTAGGAACTTGACCCAGAGAAATATTTGACTTCAGAGAAATATTGAGAAAGATATGTTCAGGATGCTCAGTATCCTTTATAAACAGGTCTAAATATTACATGCACATTTTACTAGAGAAGTTGCATATGTGTCAACAACACAAAATCACATAACAGTTTTCTGTACTTTGTTCAGATGCTTAACTCAAAATTGATTCTTCAGTCACTGCTTCATGTCAGAAACTAGAGTGAATTAAGTCTGGACATCATCAAAGTACACTGAAAATCTTTTTGAATGCCAGTTGTACAAAATATGTCTAAAAAATCATCAGGCATACGCTTTATTCATAATCAGCCCTTTCCTATATATTAATGTACTTACGTACGCCAGAATGAAACCTATCCAACCATGAAGAATGACAACAAAATATTTTACAGATTTCTCTTTTGAACCGTAGTATTAACTCTGTATGACTTTAAGAATATCTCCATGAGAGCAGAGACAAGAAACTGAAAAGTTAAATACAAGTTCTAGATGTCAAATACAATTCTTTGTTCCTAATTCTTACACTGTCAAAGTCTAATGTTATAAAAACCTATTGAAATATGCACTGAGTGGGTTAAAATTAATCCTTCTGAAGAGTATTTTTCTCCCTACTTGATAATGAAAGAACACCTGTTGTTAAAAAAAGATGAGTAAAATTGTGATAGATACCATATAAAAATATTGATAGATACCAATAAGGGTATTTAAAACATGTCTTGCACCCCATATTATTTCTAATGAGTTCCACTTACATACAAGACCAAATAATGCTTAGATAACGAGACAGCACACAGAATCACAGGATCACAGAATGTTAAGGATTGGAAGGGACCTCGAAAGATTGTCTAGTCCAATCCCCCTGCCGGAGCAGGAACACCTAGATCAGATCCCACAGGAACGCATCCAGGCGGGCTTTGAATGTCTCCAGAGAAGGAGACTCCACAACCTCTCTGGGCAGCCTGTTCCAGTGCTCTGTCACCCTCACTGTAAAGAAGTTTTTTCTCATATTCAAATGGAACCTCCTATGTTCCAGCTTGAACCCATTGCCCCTTGTCTTATTACTGGCTTCATCCTCCTGACACTTACCCTTCACATATTTATAAACATTACTAAGGTCACCCCTCAGTCTCCTCTTTTCCAAGCTAAAGAGACCCAGCTCCCTCAGCCTTTCCTCATAAGGGAGATGCTCCATTCCCTTCATCATCTTCGTGGCTCTGCGCTGGACTCTCTCCAGCAGTTCCCTGTCCCTCTTGAACTGAGGGGCCCAGAACTGGACACAATATTCCAGATGAGGTCTCACCAGGGCAGAGTAGAGGGGGAGGAGAACCTCTCTTGACCTACTGACCACCCCCATTCTGATACACCCCAGGATGCCATTGGCCTTCTTGGCCACGAGGGCACAGTGCTGGCTCATGGTCCTCCCGCTGTCCACCAGGACCCCCAGGTCCCTCTCCCCTACATTAGTCTTCAACAGGTCAGTACCCAACTTATACTGGTACCTGGAGTTGTTCTTGCCCAGATGCAAGACTCTACACTTGCTCTTGTTAAATTGCATGAAATTTTTCCCTGCCCAAATCTCCAGCCTGTCTAGGTCTCGCTGAATGGAAGCACGGCCTTCTGGCGTGTCAGCCACCCCTCCCAGTTTCGTATCATCAGCAAACTTGCTAAGGGTGCACTCTATTCCCTCATCCAAGTCGTTGATGAATATATTGAATAACACTGGTCCCAATCCTGGGGGACTCCACTAGATACAGGCCTCCAACTAGACTCCATCCCATTCACCACAACTCTCTGGCTTCTTTTCTCCAGCCAGTTCACAATCCATGTCACCACCCGATCATCCAGATCACACTTCCTCAGTTTAGCCGCAAGGATACTGTGGGAGACAGTGTCAAATGCTTTACTAAAATGGAGATAGACCACATTTACTGCTTTACCATCATCTATCCACCTTGTAATGTCCTCATAAAAGGCTATCAGGTTGGTCAAACATGACTTCCCCTTGGTGAAGCCATGTTGACTGCCTCTAATGACCTTCTTATCCCTGATATGCCTAGAGAGAGCATCAAGAATAAGTTGTTCCATCACCTTTCCAGGGATGGAGGAGAGGCTGACATTTGCAACTACTTCTCTTTTGTGTGTGTGTGTGTATATATATATATATATATATATGCACGTTTGTATCCATATATATTACTTATAATACAACTAACCAGATGTGTCAGTTATCAAAGAAAGCATTCAGGTTATTTCAACACCCTTTCCACTTCCCTTTTGCTGTCTTTGCCTTTATTGCCTGGAAGCTATATAATGTTCCCTTTGTATCGCTCCTCCCCAGCCCCCAAAGTTGTTGGATGACGTTCCACAGATTAAGGACAATACGTTACGCTTCAGCTGAAGAATGGAAGCAATGTAACACTATTTACACACAGTAAAATATAAGTATGAACCAAATGTTATCTAAAATTATATTTTGTCCAAGGTAAGGAACTTGCCAATTTCAAATCAAATAGTAATTAAATCACACAGCAAAGGTCCTTTTCACATTATAAAAGAACCTCCTCAAAAGCAAACATTCACAACAAAATGTAAAACTGTATGTCATCAAGAGGGGAAAAGCCAAAATCCTTCACAGATTTTATAACTCAAATGAAAGTAATTATAACGATAAATCTTTTAATTATTTGCTTAAATTTTGGTCATTCCACTGAGGAGATGTAGTAAATATTACATTTAACATATCATAGAATCATATAATGGTTTGGGTTGGAAAGGACCTTAAAGATCATCAAGTTCCAATCCCCCTGCCATGGGCAGGGACACCCTCCACTAGACCAGGTTGCTCAAAGCCTCATCCAGCCTGGCCTTAAACACCTCCAGGGATGTGGCATCCACAACCTCCCTGGGCAACCTGTTCCAGTGTCTCACCACCCTCATAGTGAAAAATTTCTTCCTAATGTCTGGTCTAAATTTACCCTCTTTTAGCTTATACCCATTACTCCTTGTCCTCTCACTACACTCCCTGATAAAGAGTGCCTCCCCATCTCTCCTGTAGGCCCCCTTCAGGTACCGGAAGGCTGCTATCAAGTCTCCTCGGAGCCTTCTCTTCTCCAGGCTGAACAACCCCCACTCTTTCAGCCTGTCCTCATAGGGGAGGTGCTCCAGCCCTCTAACCAATTTTGTGGCTCTCCTCAGGACTCTCTCCAACAGGTCCAGGTCTTTTTCATGTTCATCTGAACCCCACATCTGAACACAGCACTCCAGGTGGGGTCTCACGAGAGCAGAGTAGAGGGGGAGAATCACCTCCTATGACCTGCTGCTAATGCTTCTTTTGATGCAGCCCAGGACACGGTTGACTTTCTGCACTGCAAGCGCACACTGCTGGCTCATGTCCAGCTTTTCATCCACCAATACCCCCAAGCCCTTCTCCTCAGGGCTGCTCTCTATCCATTCTCCACCCAGCCTGTATTTGTGCTTGGGATTGCCTCGATCCACATGCAGGACCTTGCACTTGGCCTTGTTAAATTTCATGAGGTTTGCATTGGCCCACCTCTCCAGCCTGTCAAGGTCCCTCTGGATGGCATCCCTTCCCTCCAGCGTGTCCACCACCCCACACAGCTTGGTGTCATCGGCAAACTTGCTGAGGGTGCACTCCATCCCACTGTCCATGTCTCCAACAAAGATGTTAAACAACACTGGTCCCAGTACTGACCCCTGCAGAACACCACTTGTCACCGGCCTCCACTTGCACATTGAGCCATTGACCACAACAGTTTGCGTGCGGCCATCGAGCCAGTTCCTTATCCAGCAAGTGGTCCTTCTGTCAAATCCATGTCCCTCCAACTTAGAGACAAGGATGTCACGTGGGACTGTGTCAAAAGCTTTGCACAAGTCCAGGTAGATGATGTCAGTTGCCCTTCCTCTATCCTCCAGAGCGCCGTGTCTCTGTCGTAGAAGGCCACCAAAGTCATCAGGCACGATTTTCCTTAGGTAAAGCCATGTTGGTTGTCGTCAATAACCTGCTTGTTTTCCATGTGCCTTAGCATATATTCTGGGAGGATTTGCTCCATGATCTTGCCAGGCACAGAGGTGAGACTGACCAGCCTGTAGTTTCCCAGGTCTTCTTTGTTTCCTTTTTTAAAAATAAGGGTTATGTTTCCCCTTTTCCAGTCTGTGGGAACTTCACCAGAGTACCACGACTTCTCAAATATGATGGATAATGGTTTGGCAACTTCATCTGCCAGTTCCGTCAGGACCCATGGATGTATCTCATCAGGTCCCATGGACTTGTGCACATTCAAGTTCTTTAAATGGTCTCGAACCTGATCTTCTCCTACAGCTGGCAGTTCTTCCTTCTCCCAGTCACTGCCTTTGCCTTCTGCAACTTGGACATTGTGGGACTAAAAAACACTTAACTTAAAACACTAAACTATCCGACATCTTTAAGATTCATATCAGGGAAAGACTACAAGCACACTAGTGTCTCTCCGTGCTGTGACTACAAGGTACATCCTCTAGGTGCATGCAGACAATCCCTTTTTTTGCTCATTTTTTTTGTTATGAAGAAACAGTTCAGAATGACCAGAGTAGTTTGTTCAAAAGAAACACACAATTGTCAGGAGGTGGAATCAAATCTGCAGAAAATGTTTGCTGTGAGAAAAAAATGGCAGAGGATAGGTTGCAAAACAAATTATCACCCTGAGTGAGGACAGTCACCCAAGGGCTTCTTAATGGATCACCACAACTGGAGAGGTACTGCGTTACCAGATGAGGTGCAGAGTCTTTGTATTGATAACGTCATGCCCAGGAAGCAAGTGGAAAAAACATGGGGAAGCATTGCCTTTCATAAGTTAAATTTTCCGTAATTGTCATCATCATTTATCTCCTAATCAGACTTCACACAGACAGGCAGTACTTTTCCATATGTGCATCACTAAATCATATAAATGAAATCTCCAAAACAGGCATTTGGAGATTAATGTATATTAGCTGAACTTCATACTTTATCCCAAATTATAACAATCAAAATATAAGTTTGTATATAGTGCTTGATTCAGAAAAACACAGAATTATTGTGTCAAGGAAATGCTGAGCGCATCAATTTTGTCTGTATTCATCTCAAGTAGATTTCAGTTTCTAATTATTCTTTTTTTTTTTCAGCAGGTGAAAAATATATTTTCATACACAATGGTGGAATTTTATTTTCCACACAATGTAAGAATTATATTGTCATGCTACATATTTTTTTAAATATTCTTTCTTTTCCATATATGTGTTTTTGCCATCCTCCGAAACTTACACTGAAATATAATTTCAAAAGTGCATTTGTATTTTCTTGTACCAACACAATTATAATTTGCTGATCACAGCACATAGCATTTTGAATCTTCCAAATCTATGTAGAAATCTATTATATTCATATAGTTAAAACTAATACTGCATATAAGGTTGTAAATTTATGTTAACTGTGCCAGAATTTATCATTCACATATATATAAGAAAATTAGTCAGTCTTTGAGACCTTTGCTTACCTGAGTTGTTTTAAGTTTTTCCATATATTTATCTCTGGTTCCTCTAGAGAAAATTCTCATGTAACCTTCTGGCACTTTAGAAACAGATGGACTTTCTTTACCATCTACTTTTGTCCTTCTGTGTAATTTTTTTCCTCTCTGATGGGAAGTGGAATGGACTACCTAAATATTTATGACTATCTGATCAGGTCTCCTGCTAGCACTCCATTTATCCTTTAGCACTTGAACAGGATGGACATATTTGAAACATCAGGCCTGAATCTTGGTCTTCCTGTAGTCACAATATATTTTTCCATGGATTTAAACAAGTTCATGAGTTCATCCTCTGAGTCTAGCTTCTTCAGAAAACATTCTTGTGTTATTTGCTAGCAGTTAGTTGTTACCAAACACTTCTGATACAGACAGGATTAGCAAAGACAGTGTAAACAACCCTGAAAAGTAGTGCTAGGATGACTTTTGTATTAATTTCCAGACAGTCCTTTATGCCTCTTTACAACTTTCTGGGTTTGATTTTCTTTTCTCTCAGACTGCACAAGTGTCATTCACAAGAAACTGAAAATAACCACTTTCATGTTGTTCTACTACACTAATTCCACCACTTAATTTCTACTATAATTTTCATGCTAAGAATGACTCTCCATTACCTCTTCAGTTTTAGTCCTGTAATACCATTTGCATACAATTGCTGGCTTTCACGCTAATTAGTGAGAGAGAAGCAAGCGAGAAATGTTATTTTTGATAAATTAATTACAAAGTACAGCTCTTTTTAATATTGACAAATATCTTCTGGTTTCATTTGCATTTTGAAATTGTAGCCATGAAATACAGTACGAGCTGTTGGAGATAAGAAAAAAGATGGAAACTTATTTATGCAAATTCTTTAATTTCTGTTTAGCTTAAATTTTATTTCAGATCTTCAGTCTATAACAAAAAGAGGTTTTGGAACCCTGGACTAGATCTTAAACTAGAGAGCCTAAATTTGCTTTTTCCATTCTGGGTGTTTAAATGGGATTTGATGGATACAAGACTAAAAGCACCAACTGGATGTTAAATAATTCAACAAATTTATCATTAACAAAGACATTCACATAGAATTTCACATATGTATAGAATTATTTCCACATAGACTGCATAGCTAACCGTTACATTTATAATACATATCACCACCTTTCCTTTGAAATGTTGGTGTCTTTAAGTTCTTAATGAAAAATTCAGATCTACTGTCTGATGTCTACATCAGCTTAGTTCTGGATTTTAAAAAGCTGATATCAAGGAGGCAAAGTAATGGCAGAAGAGCCACTGTGTGACTGAAAAATGTGACATATAATGCGTAAACAATGTAGGTGCCAGGAGAGAAAACCACGATCTGTATCTCCTTTGTAAATTGAAACAATACAAATCTAATGACAAGACCTATTGACGAGTATAATTAGTAGAATAGTTGGCCAGCTTCATGTAATCTGATTTTGCTTTTCACCGATCCTACTCTTATACAGAAAGCTCAACAGTCAAATTTTAATCTAGCCATTTATGTCTAGCTGTTTTGAAAAACAAACATGTGAGGTTACATAGATCACGGCTGTCACCCAGCACAGACTGTACTTGTAAAACTGGCTGTTAGAGATACCTGTAGATATAATTATGTGGCTACAAGTGAACAGCTACTGATTTTTTTTGTCAATTAAGGTTTTATGCAGCAGCATTTGGCTTGTTTTGGCCCAAAAGAAGAAAGAATAGGAAGGGAAGGATACAAAGGTATTAATACTCAGTGCAAAAAGTGTGGATATGTTAGAGAGAAAGGTCCTGGAAAGTAAGAAAAAAAAAGTGCCAGTTACTAGCCTGCCCAGTACAGAACATAAACAGAACAGTACATTTTCCATGTAACTTATCTGTGCTTCTTTTTGTTCATGGCAAGACCTCAGCCAGTGGCGTAGAGAAGGAATTTATTAGTTCAAAAAAAACATGTAGACCTAGTAGTCCATTAATAAAGACCAAAATCTATTTTATGTGAGAGATAACCCTCAGATTCTATATTAGTTCAAATACAGATTTTTATCTGCTAGTAAATGAAAAGACTAGACACTAATAAACCAAGAAACCTGAAAGGCTAATGACCTCTCCAGACCTTCATACCGTTTAGTGACCAAGAGCAGACAGAGTTTTGCTCAAATGAAAAAGATCATATTTCCCACTATGAAACTAGCATCCTTTCTGAACAGAGGACCAAGAGGAATATATTTATGTATTTGTCCTAAATTTCTCAAGGATAACAGTATCTAGAAGCCTTATTAAAATAAGGCTCTTAAAATAAGAAACATCATCAGATTTATGATGAAATAAAATTTTAATATTATTTATGTTAATACAACTTTTATTTACAATATTTGTGGCATTTTATGTTAATTTTTTTTCCAGAAACTATTAACATCTTCTCCCTAGAGGTTTTCATAAATAACTAGGTATAGTGAGTGCTTTCTTTAAAATTCTGAGAAGACAGCTAATAACTCATTGTTTCAATTAAGAGGTAAATTGAGATGACTGAATGGAGTAAAAAAATGATACATAGTATTATTTCTCTGTATGTAATATTTTAACTATAAATCTGTCAGTCAATTTGCAGGACTCACCAAAGAGCTACGTACGATTATTGTTCCTGGTCTCTAATTCTGGTCACTCTTTGTTTTTAAACTACTACACACAGGACTACCACACCTAAGAGCTCAGTGATGCGCTCAGGTCCTCAGGACAAGTGCTCACACAAAGTTCTTAAATGACTGGGTGTTGAGAGACAGGTGAGAATATATTATTGGAAATAAAGTAGGGATGCAAAGAAGCACTTTTTAAAAGTGACTCGGTAATTCAGATAATACAGTATGTTGATGAATTATATTACTTTATTATTAATCTTATTAAGTTTGTTTAATGTTGCTGTATATAGTTAGTAGTATATGGTAAACATTGGTTACAACATATCTACGGTTCTTATAGGTCTTGTTTTTTACTATAATAAAAACTTTTAAAGTATTTTAAGAAAAAATGCAGGAGTTTGTAAACACATATAAAAGCGTTATATTCTATACATACATAAACAAACACACACAGAGAGCATAAAAGGATTTGCACAATGCAGATATTTGCAAACATGGTAGGAGTTTTAGTTCCTCATTTTATCAACAGCACCCTATGGTTTAAAATTTGACTACAGGGTCAAATGCTAAAATAAGCTCATGAGTTTTTTCTGTTACTTTTTCTTATTTACAGATTTGCATTCAGAAAAGTGTTCTTGCTTTTCAGTCTTCTTTCTTCCCTACACAATTGTTGTCTCAGAAAAGAAAACAAGCTATTACACTTATAAACTCAGCTGCTCGTATGCTGTAGCAACGAATAGGTAAGTTACAGAAGTCTAGGGTAAAAAAATCCCATTGATCTGAGATAACACCTTTTTCAATATTTTAACAGCAATCTTTTTTTTTAATTTATCCTGTGCTTTCACTGGTTGCACGTATTGTTCCCCTAGTGTGTTACGATGAGTTTTGCAGGAACAGTACCAGAAGAACAGTAACACAACGGAAGAACTTTTCTAATCACTTCCTCTGTTCATTGCAAACAGCACATTGAAGAATATTCTTGTAGATGACATGATTTTTAGGTACATTTTAAAAGATAATAAAATAAGTTACCTTTGCCAATATAGGCAAATATTATCCTCTTTTCTTTTACATGTTTCTAATGCCAAAAATTAATTTTTAAAGTTCCTTTTGTCACCAAGCAGCACACAATTTTTCAGATATCACAGTATAGATTGTTACATTTAAAAGAGAAATTCAGACCATCCTTGAGTCCTGGTAAGAAACTGTTACTACAGCATATAAAGAACAGTTCAGCATTTACTGCCTCCAAGACTCTGCTGAATGCTTGGTTGTAGCTCAGAGTGTTTCTGTGAAAAGTTTGGAGTTTTCTAAGCCTGGTCAAGCTGTAAACCATATAAAGACCACCTTTTTTTTTTTTTTATTTCCCCCCATTTCCAAAAACATTTTTATTTGAATTTCTGCTTTGTGAAAAATGAAAAATAAATGGTTTTATCCCACAAGAGATTTCTCTCAGAAAATACATTTTGACTCTCTTCCAGCAGAACGACTGGTGGAAAAGTCTACAGAAATACCCATATGCAATCTGCGATGATAAAAATACTTGAACCAAAGTTTTCTGGTACTGTGTGCTTTTGAATTTTGTTAGCTTCTGTTACGTTCTCACAACTTTCTTTACAATATCATATCCAACAGCTGCCTCAATTCAATTTCAGATTATTATGTGTTCAAAGCCAACAATAACCTGGTGAGGGCTATAAAACCTGACAAAAAATAAGAAATATTCTGGCTACTTGGACATCCATCTCAACCACTCTGGGCAGTAATGCCACTGATTAGCTGTCAGAGTCTCCAGACCATGATTTGATCCCAAAGAGAAGAGCTCTAAAATCAGTGGACTGCCAGAGAAATACAGTTTGCAACATGCTGGCTTCCGCTGCTGGTCATCTCAGGGGTCCACAGAAGCCCTTCCAAAACCATGTACAGTCTTGCTCTGAAAAAAAGGGAAATTAAGAAAAATTACTCAGCAAACACTTACTTGGTCATTGCTCCATCCCCAGACAGCTTTCTGTTGTTCTGGAAACAGCCATTGTCACTCTCCCTTTCCCTGTCACCCATGCACCCTACAACTGGGCTGCAGGAAAATAAATTGTCTTTAAGCTGGACCCAGAAGTAAAGCTGGACATCACCAAGCACCAGCCTGGACTTGGGCTCAGTCTTCACTAAGAAGCAGGTTTCTGCATAGATATGACTACAGTAAGTCAGCTATTTAGCAGCTTCTGAGACCCCACAGTAGACATATAACATAGCTAATATGAATTAGTACCAGTGCTATGCAGACAAAGCCTGAGTTATCATTCTTTAAGTGGATGTCAGGCATTAGTTTAGACTATTATCTCAAAAGATTTTCAAACTCTGTGTGTTGTCAACTCATGCACAGGGTTGGTTTGGTAGATGAGGGGAGAACTTTTGACAGTCTCCTGTATGATTCTTGTAGACATGTTGATGAAATATGGGCTGGATTAGAAGAAAGGGAGGTAGTTTGGCCCGAAGAGTGGTGTTCAATGGTACGAAGTCAAGTTGGAGGCTAGTTAATAACAGTGTTCCCCCAGGACACATATTGGATCCACTCCTGTTTAACGTCTTCATTAATTATCTGGATGATGGGGCAGAATCTACCTTCAGGAAATGTGCAGAAGACACAAAACCAGAGGATTGTGCTGTCATCCAGAAGAACCTCAACAGACTGGAAAAATGGGCCAGCAGGATCATGAAGTTCAACAACAGAAGTACAAAGTTCTGCCCCAGGGGAAGAACAACTCTATGCACCAGTATGTGCTGGGGGCCACCCAGACGGAACGAAACTCTGCAGGAAAGGACCTGGGGGTCCTGGTAGACACAAAGGTGGGCATGAACCAACAACATATGATTGCAGCATAGAAGGCCAACAGCATGCTGGGCTGCATTAGCAGAACTGTTGCCAGCAGGTCAAGAGAGAGGATCCTTCTCCTCTATTCAGTAGTGGTGAAGCCACACATAGAGTACTGTGTCCTGTTCTGGGCTCCCTGGTACAAAAGAGACATGGACATACTGGAGAGAGCCCAGTGAAGGGTCACTAAGACGATGAAGGGACTGGAGCACCTCTCCTATGAGGAAAGGTTGAGAGAGCTGGGAAATTTTAACCTGGAGGAAACTAATAGATGTACATAAGTACTCGAAGAGAGAGTGCAAAGAGAATGGAGCCAGGCTCTTTTCAGTGGTGCCCAGTGACAGGACCAGAAGCAATGGACACAAACTGAAACACAGGAAGTCCCATGTCAACATCAAGAAACACCTTTTTAGCTGTGGCACAGGTTGCCCAAGGAGGTTGTGGAGTCTCCATCCTTGGAGATATTCAAAAGCTGTCTGGACAAGGTCTTGGGTAACTGGTTCTAGGTGGCACTGCTAGAGCAGAGGGCTTGGAGGAGATGACCTACAAAATCCCTTGCAACCTCAACTATTTGATCATGACATGATTCTGTGACATTCTCAATGGCAGCAAGAAGAACTTGGATCAAAGGAAAACGTGTTATATCGTATCTGTCCTTAAAGAAAACCTTAACATTTTCTTTTAAGTTTTTCATATAAAGTCTCGAAAGAACAACAGTGGGTTTCAGTACAGAGGTAGAATCCTTATCTGAGGCTAAAACCAGTCTTGTTTCAATAGCTTTATTCGCTGCTGTTGTATTCTCCATGACTGAATTAGGCACGAGCACAGTAAAGTATATTTGAAGTATCTGTGTAACCAGCACCTGGATAAGCCATGTCACATATGCTGAATGTATGGGCAAAAAAAGTAAAAAGGATCTGTCCTGTTTCATATTCTTTTTAAGACCTAGTAAAAAACCAGCTCATCACGTTCAAAACAGTTCTTCCTGAAAGAAAGTAGTAAAACTGCTTCTGAAAATAACCTAGAAAAAGGAATCTTCTGTAAGACTAATAATATATGTCCCAAAGAGACACAACACTTCATCAGAACTTTCCATCCCTTAAATGCATGGCCATATTAATCCACTTGTAGACTAGAAACATAAGACAGTTTTTAAAGGATTAACGAATTAATAGTGTGTATAAGAGATAATTAATCTGCTGCTATAGAGGTTATTTATTGTCATATTATTTATTATTCTATTATGTTAAATTTCCCACCTGTTTTCATCTTTCTTTATCTTTAGCTGGAATTAATTACTCCCAGTGACTTAAAACTACTCAGGGAGATAAAATAATGATAGAATTTAAATTAAAACAAAAGATTATGCCTGGCAAGATCATGGAGCAGATCTTCCTGGAACCTCTCATAAGGGACATAGAAAATAAAGAGGTGACTGGTGACAGCCAACATGGCTACACCAAGGGAAAATCATGCCTGACAAATTTAGTGACCTTCTTTGGTCACCTACAGCACTGGTGAGACACTGGAAGAGGCTGTCCAGAGAAGCTGTGGATATCCCACCCCTGGAGGTGTTCAAGGCCAGACTGGATGAGTCTATGAGCAACCTGGGCTAGTGGAAGGTGTCCCTGCCCATGGCTGGAGGGTTGGAACTCTGTGATTTTTAAGGTCCCTTCCAAGCCAAACCGTTCTATGATTCTGTGATGACTCTATGTTAGGAGACATAACTATGAATCAAATTGTACTCTCAAAAATATGAAAAATATTTGCAAAATGTTGAAGAGCCAAACCCCACAATGAGACAGAACACTGAAAAATGGATAACCTCATTTTCTTGTTGCCTTGTTCCAGTTACATAGTATGCTAATTATGACTGACCTTAGCATAAGAGTGAAGGTTGTGTAGTGCAACTAGAAAACTTCATTGATTACTATAGAGGTCATCACTCTGGGAACCTGGAAGTATGTATCAACATATGCACAATTTTGTCAGCCTAACTACGTCCAGTCATGCAAAGGAAATATATAGAAACTATTCACATTTTGATTAAAATTAAAAAGATTGCCTTTAACTGCAAAGCTATCTCATCTGTTGCACAGGGTGATAGAGGAGGTGTACAGTCCTGGCTTGGACTTTAATATTCTCTGGGACTTTGTAAAAAGTCTCTTCATCACACCTAATGTCAGACATATATTATACGGACACATCTGAGCTAGTTATCTGGATATCTTTTTACAGTGCCTGAGAGAAACAGGCACAATTCAATTAACCTATTTTAAACACTTATTTTGGGATAAAATTAATTGTGCTCCAGAAATGCACCTTTTCTCTTATTTGGCTGTATCAGACATACGTGTTATCAGATATATATGTGTTAATATAGTTATCAAAGCATGAACTGATAAACCCCACCTTGCTGCCCCTATTTCCTCTCAGCCTTTTTTCACTGTTATCCATCTGAGCTCTAAGTTTTCTATAGTCACTTCCAAATTTGCATGGGGATTAATGTAACAGGGTCTTGAATCAATCAAGGACTACTACAATAGCGTCTTTAAACAACCAAGACCTTCCCTCACTTTTGAAATATCAGCATTGTTAGTGTGTTTGCACATTGTTCAGGTTGTGTTATTTTTACATGACATAACCTCATTATTTTATTTGGAAAATGTAACCAGGAAAACTCCAGCCTTACTCTTGCTCTGTAAAATTCTCTAAATTACATCTTCCTACTCTTATCTCAGGCATGTGACTTCGTATCATGAGACACCATTCAGAAGGTGAGAAAAATGTCACTGTGAAAGAAATTTGGAAAAAACAAGCAAATAAACAAAAAAACCACTTTTTATTTGCAATTTTAGTGTTTGCTTTTATTACCTACCTTTTTCTTTCACAAGGTCTGATTCAATACAAATTATTTTAGTTTCAGAACAACTTCCTTTTTCACACAAGGAAACAAAAGAACTTCTGAGGCTTTCCCAGCTGCAGTATCATGAAAGCAAGATGCTATTTTTATTAGATTCAGGTAAAATCAAGAAAGTAAAATAATTTCCATTTCTAGTCTCAGTCGCCGAGATCAGCTGCTTCGGAGCCGACGCAGCTCCGCCAGATCGACTGATCGCGAGGTACAGGGCGTTTTTTTTCGGGAAATTCCTCCGACAGGAAGCCCCCGCGGCAGCGGAATTTCCTCCCTCCCGCCGACAGCTCTCCCGCGTGAGGCTGACGTGGCACGGGAGTTGCGGGGGCAACCGCGGTCACCACCCCTCCCCTGTCCTTAAATTTTCGCCGGGAGGTTGGAGAGCGCGCTCTTCCTCCACTTCGCGTACGCAAGTCAGGAGCATCACCTGTGGCTCGGGTAGTGGGTCGCTGAAGTTTTGCCGGGTGCAGAAGCCTCACAAGGCGGCCCTAGGAGCCCAGCCAGCAGGCAGGGTTCCTCTGAGGAAGAGGGAAGAACTAGAGACCAGGTG
>WKFP01013610.1:13512-68390 GCA_011057875.1 Pterocles orientalis | reverse complement strand
GGGGGGTGGTCAGTAGGTCAAGAGAGGTTCTCCTCCCCCTCTACTCTGCCCTGGTGAGACCTCATCTGGAATATTCTGTCCAGTTCTGGGCCCCTCAGTTCAAGAGGGACAGGGAACTGCTGGAGAGAGTCCAGCGCAGAGCCACGAAGATGATGAAGGGAATGGAGCATCTCCCTTATGAGAAAAGGCTGAGGGAGCTGGGTCTCTTGAGCTTGGAAAAGAGGAGACTGAGGGGTGACCTAATCAATGTTTATAAATATGTGAAGGGTGAGTGTCAGGAGGATGGAGCCAGGCTCTTCTCTGTGACATCCAGTGATAGGACAAGGGGCAATGGGTTCAAGCTGGAACATAGGAGGTTCCATTTGAATATGAGAAAAAACTTCTTTACAGAGCACTGGAACAGGCTGCCCAGAGAGGTTGTGGAGTCTCCTTCTCTGGAGACATTCAAAGCCCGCCTGGATGCGTTCCTGTGCGATCTGATCTAGGTGTTCCTGCTCCGGCAGGGGGATTGGACTAGATGATCTTTCGAGGTCCCTTCCAATCCTTAACATTCTGTGATTCTGTGATTCTGTGATACCACGGGAGTATTTACAATAATGCTATTTTGCAGCTTTGTAAGAACATTGGGTTTGCACGCTATAGAAATATAAATCACCTTGGGAGTCAGTTTCAGCCTTAAGATATATTTTAGCACTTTCTCACTAATTTGATTAAGACCTTTGTTACTGTTTGAGAAATGACCAAACAAAGTTGTTCAGGTTTGTATTTGCATTGTACAATATATTGAAAAGACCATCTTGCCTACCAGCTGAATAATCCATCGTCAGAGTGCAGTCATACTCAAAGTCTTCTTATTTTGCAGAATTTTTTATTAGACTTATACAATACCAAAGGTAGTACTTGTGCTGCCTTTGCAGGTGTTTTTTTTCCACTTCATTCCCCTGCCTTGTTCATGAAAATACTTTACACCTATGTCCTTGAAATGACTATACATTGGAAATAAATAGAGCCTAAATTCTGTCCTCAGATGAGCATGTGGTTTCTGCTGATAGAATTAATAAATGCGACACACATGCTTTTTTTTTCACCTCTACAGCTCTGAAGAGAATGCTCAGCAAAAGCAGATGCTATCCTCTTTGCAGAAGTGGTTCTGTCAGGCACAGTGACATTTATTTGTGAAGATGAAAATAATGAAAAATTAATCCCATTGCCATTAGTGGTAAAAGGAGAAAAAACTCTTAAACAGATGGGTCCTGCTACACTTCAGAAAAGTCACTCTTGTGTTTTGACAGAAGGGAAGCCCACAGGCAGTGTTAGCCCAGGTTAGGATGAGGTGTGGTTTTCTCCCAAGACATTTCTTTGCCCTTACTATGACTCCGTCATGTGTAAAACAGACATAATGATATAATATTTTCCTGTAAGTGTCTGGAGAGCTGTAATTAAAGAGCATCTAGAAGAGGAAGAGGTTACTCTCCCAGCTGAATCAAAATGTAAGGAATACAATTATAAGTATTTCTTAAGTGTTCATCAATGTTTTTATATGTGAATGCAGCACGCAAAATCTTTAAATACAGGACACAAGGCTTCTATGCCAGGAACTAGGAAAGGTTTTTGTCCACCCTGTTTTAAATGTTAACACAAGAAGAACAGATAAACACAAATGAGTGGATGGAAAAAAGCAGCTTAACTACTGAATAGCCTTTTGCAGACATCAGTGATAAAGGGATTTAAAGAGATCTTAAATAAGGGAAAGAGGAAACTCTTCAGACATTTAGGGAGGATTTTTTCAAGAATGACAGACATTCTGAAAAGAAAATAAACATTTTTGTGTAAAAAAAATAAAAATTGATGATGGAGTGTGGCATTATGATCCTATGATCCATTGTGATTATCACTTGAAATATGAATACAGAATGAAACATGATTGGTAGAGAAAAAAATGCCACAAGGAGATTTGAAACCTAGTATATGATATTGGGTAAGACATATAAAAAACATAAATAGTACAATGAAAAATAAGAAAGGTATGTAAAGAGACACAGGTGTAAGGAGCCTTAGAACTGGTGACACTAGAGAAAGTGACTGCTAGATTTGTTTGGAGGGCATTGAGACACACCATACACCTGAATGTTATCTTTGATGAATACAAAGTTTGGTTAACTTCCAAGTAGTTCAAGAATTATCAGTCTCTGATTTTAGACAGAGCACTAAGATGTATAACAAAAAAAAAACCCCAAAAAACCACTTCTACCCCATTGAAAGATGTCTGCAGAACCTGGGATGAGACCATCGAGGTCATTGCCTCTCTAGTAAGACAAAAAAAAGTCTTCCTTTAATTTTTATACCTTATGGCTTCTAAATTTCTACAGACAAGTCTCTACTTTTTCATGTGTGGAATGTCTAGAAGAAGGAACCATAAAACAGAACGCAAATTAACCCTGACACAAATGGGTAATTCCTTAGCTAATCAATAAAAAACAACAAAAATGTATTTTCAAATAACCTTAGGTTCAAGACCCGCTGGTGAGCCTCAACAGTATTAGAGTTTCACTTCTATTGTGACTCATTTCAAAATGCATTTAAAAGCTACATTAATTAAAATTTACGAAACGCACTAAAATTTACACCAGATTGATAGATTACCTTTCAGCAGAATATTAAATAAAAATTTTTAGTGAAAATAAAAACTTTTATTTTATTTTTTTGTTTTATTTTTTAGAAAATAAAGACTACTCAGGATAATAATTGTATCAGCACTCTACTAATGATGAGTAACCTGAGATACAATTAAGTTAAATGTGCTGTTGCACAACCCAGTGCCAAAACACAGGATAGAAAGCAGGTCAAAAGCAAAGTGTTAGCAAAGAGCTTTAAATTTCTGTCTTGATTTCCTTTTTGCAACAGTTCTAGGCCTGTCTATGAATTGTAAGATTCACCTATTTTAATTATTCCTGACACTTCATAAAGTGTCAGGGAGTACAGACGGGAGTACAAATGTGATCCATTTAACTGCCTCATAACAATGAAGCAGTAAATATTAAAAAGTTTTCTGATTATTTTTTTGCTTACCTTAAGAAGTCCTAAGAATATGTAAAGAATTCTTTACAGCCAGAAGCAAATGTTATTAGAAAATTTATTTTAATGACAATAAATATCTTGTATAAGAAAACAGAGAAAAAAGAAATGTTCCATTCAGAGAGTGTTTGATCTCCTTATTTTCACATTTTTGAGGACTTTCCTTGAACGTTAACAGGTGGAGCTACTCAGTTTTTTTTTGAGGCCTGTGTCTTCCTCTTGTGCATGCATATTTTCATGACAAATTTTGAAGAAAGTTACTGTTTGTGTCAAATATAGATGCAATGTACATGCTGCAGCAGGGCAACCTCAGCTAGGAGGACTAAATGCAGTTTGACAAACTTGCAGTCCATGCCACCCTAGAGGTCCTCCAAAGCAGTCATTGCAGTGAGTACAGGAATGGTCTTTGACGGCAGGTAATTGTAAATTGCAGGCTCTATTAAAGATATCTAAAATTGCACATTAGCCTCAGTAAGACCAAGGATTTAATTTCTGTCTTTGAGGAAGGTACAATTGAGGTGGAAACAGAAGATATTTGTGGTGCAGTGAGGAAAGAGTGCAATACTGTAAAGCAAATGCAAACTGGTTACACAGGTTTGTTTTGTGATTATTTGGTAAATGGACCAACTCTTATCTTAGAGTTGTTTTAATAAAATGTCATACAGATAGAGCATAGAGGGAAAAGCATCGAGATTTATTTAATAACATTTCCACTCACCAATATTTCTCATAAAGCATACTTTGCAGTGTTGCTAAGGAAATTTCAGGGTAAATGTCTGCACACAATAGCCTGCAAATGATGATAATGAAAGATTCAATCTGCTCTGAAAGCAGTGGGTAGCACATCGACATCTGCTCTTACATCTCTTTTCACTGTTCATGTGCAAAATGCAAAGAAACCAGAAAGCTGAAAAAATCTGCTGTGTTTAGTACAAATGACAAATACTATAAGGAAACAATCATTCCTAACTTATGACACTGGGGGTTATTCCCTCTGTGTTTATAAATGAATACGGTCTCTAAGTAAAAACAGATTGCAGGGGGTTTTCAAAAAGAACTGGGTAGATGATGAACACTCATGTACTATAGGAAGAAATTATTTTCCTAAGAAACAAGTTGTTTTATATCAATGGCTCATCTTAATGTACCTATTTTCTGGTTAAATAAGATAACAATTACAATTTCCTAACATCGGTTGCTTGTTACTTTTGTAAAACTTTATCAATATTTATGTGCAAAATAGGACAATTCTTTTGCAGAAATGTTTCCATAGAATCATAGAATCACAGAATCATAGAATGGTTTGAGTTGGAAAGCACCTTAAAGATCATCAAGTTCCAACCCCCCTGCCATGGGCAGGGACACCCTCCACTAGACCAGGTTGCTCAAAGCCTCATCCAGCCTGGCCTTAATCACCTCCAGAGATGGGGCATCCACAACTTCCCTGGGCAACCTGTTCCAGTGTCTCACCACCCTCATAGTGAAAAATTTCTTCCTAATGTCTGGTCTAAATTTACCCTCTTTTAGCTTATACCCATTACCCCTTGTCCTCTCACTACACTCCCTGATAAAGAGTGCCTCCCCATCTCTCCTGTAGGCCCCCTTCAGGTACTGGAAGGCTGCTATTAAGTCTCCTCGGAGCCTTCTCTTCTCCAGGCTGAACAACCCCAACTCTTTCAGCCTGTCCTCATAGGGGAGGTGCTCCAGCCCTCTAACCAATTTTGTGGCTCTCCTCCGGACTCTCTCCAACAGGTCCAGGTCTTTTTTACATTGGGGACGTCACATCTGAACATAGTACTCCAGGTGGGGTCTCACGAGAGCAGAGTAGAGGGGGAGAATCACCTCCCCCTCTACACCTGCTCCTAATGCTTCTTTTGATGCAGCCCAGGACACGGTTGGCTTTCTAGGCTGCAAGTGCACACTGCCGGCTCATGTTGAGCTTCTCATCCACCAATACGCCCAAGGCCTTCTCCTCAGGGCTGCTCTCTATCCATTCTCCACCCAGCCTGTATTTGTGCTTGGGATTGCCTCGATCCACGTGCAGGACCTTGCACTTGGCCTTGTTAAATTTCATGAGGTTTGCATGGGCCCACCTCTCCAGCCTGTCAAGGTCCCTCTGGATGGCATCCCTTCCCTCCAGCGTGTCCACCACACCACACAGCTTGGTGTCATCGGCAAACTTGCTGAGGGTGCACTCCATCCCACTGTCCATGTCTCCAACAAAGATGTTAAACAACACTGGTCCTAGTCCTGACCCCTGTGGAACACCACTTGTCACCGGCCTCCACCTGGTCATTGAGCCATTGACCACAACTCTTTGAGTGCGGCCATCTAGCCAGTTCCTTTTCCAGCGAGTGGTCCGTCCGTCAAATTCATGTCCCTCCAACTTAGAGACAAGGATGTCATGTGGGACTGTGTCAAAAGCTTTGCACAAGTCCAGGTAGATGATGTCTGTTGCCCTTCCTCTATCCATCAGCGCCGTGTCTCTGTCGTAGAAGGCCACCAAATTCGTCAGGCACGATTTTCCTTTGCTAAAGCCGTGTTGGTTTTCATCAATAACCTGTTTGTTTTCCATGTGCAGATTCTAGGAGGATTTGCTCCATGATCTTGCCAGGCACAGAGGTGAGACCGACCAGCCTGTAGTTTCCCAGGTCTTCTTTATTTCCTTTTTTAAAAATAAGGGTTATGTTTCCCCTTTTCCAGTCTGCAGGAACTTCACCAGAGTGCCATGACTTCTCAAATATGATGGATAGTGGTTTGGCAACTTCATCTGCCAGTTCCCTCAGGACTCGCAGATGTATCTCATCAGGTCCCATGGACTTGTGCACCTTGTTCTTTAAGTGGTCTCGAACCTGATCTTCTCCTACAGCTGGCGGTTCTTCCTTCTCCCAGTCACTGCCTTCCAGTCCTTCAACAACTTGGATAGTGTTTTCAAACAACATGGTTTTCAGACACCATTTTAAAAAAGAAATAGGAAGGTGAGTAAGAAAATATTTTTCTTTACTAATAGCAGGAGGGCACAACAAAGAGGAAAGTTTCACTTAAAAATTAAGAGCAAACTTAGCTGTAGTTCCCTATTAGAAAGCCTGCTTACTATGCAAAGAAAAGTTATGAGAAGGTTTATCCGAACTGTTAGTCTTACACCAGGCTTTGATGTAGAATTTTTTGTGGTTTTTTTTTTTTGTCTACTTTTGTAGCAGAACATATAGGCACCAGAAAAGAAAAAAAAGAAAAAAAAAAAGAAAAAAAAAGAGGTTAACTGCTACATATAGAAAGACAGAGATTTAAAAAGTATTATTATATTTTCCAAGGTAACTAATATGTTTTTTTTCTAACCACTGCATGATTTCCATTATGCAATGAATATCTAGTTGCTATGTACTTCAAGCTTGGTTTTCTTTAAATAAACTACTATATTTGTTTAGTAAGGAGGTAGGAACATGAAGAGGAATGAAACAGTCACAACAGTTTTACGTGAGGTATTATTAAGAGTTATATAAATTCTGTCATGAAACTATGCTGCTGCACAAAAGATAAATACTGCAAGAAATCCTATTCTTCTTTAAGAGCGCTCATAGCTAACTTCCACAGAAAAAAACAAAACAAAACAATACAAAACAAAAACCAGCACTTAAAACCCAAGAGTGTGTGATGGATCTGGAACAGCAAGGCTTTTTTTAATATATATATATTTTCTCTCTCTAGGTATTTTTAGCAGTAAGACTCAAGAAGGATTAAACTATCAAAATAAATCTCAGCCTGAGCAGAATGAACTTCAGGGAAAGTATTTCTCCCCAGTCAACCTTATACCTTCAGAGTGAACACTAAATATTTTAAAGGGAAATTAATGAATTTTGCCACATTTCCAAAACTCTCTTTTCCTAAGAGTCAGCACAGCCACTCAGTGTACTGAACTTTCTGCTTCACTGACCCTCTGTGTCCTGTATTTCAGGTCCTGCTCGAGGCATGGTTTAAATTTTTTATAATGAGAAGTTTGTGTCTGGATCTCAACAGCACTGACTTTGCGATTAAGGCCATAATAAAGGGTGTCTGAATGCAAGTGTCTGTGTAACATATGTTCGTGTGATTCGTGCCGATGGGAGGCAGTGCTGGGACTGCATGGAATGTAACCCTCTCTGTGAATATAGTTCTGTGTATATAGTTCGTAATTAGCAACTTAACAACATTGTTAATTACCTGGTATTAAGCAAGCTTGTAAAGCGCGTACGTGAGATACAGAATCCTCCAGCAACCATCAGACAGGAATTGAGAAGATTCTGAGAGAAGGAGAGGGCATGTGCTGGAAGTCATTTGCATGGACATATCTAGTCATACACCGGTTGTCTGGTTTTGGATCCTTACACCAATAAGCTGTTTTTTGGATCCTTGTACCGATTGTCTGGACTGTGATACCAGGCACTGATTGGTTGGCATTTGATCCAGGCACTGATTGGTTGGACTTGTGATGCCAGGCACCCATTGGATGGGCGTCTGGTCTGAGCACTGATTGGCTGTGACTATGGATATGTATTAGCAGAAGGTATATAAACAAGAAGGAGGAATTGTCTGGTGCACATCTTGGTGGGGCAGAGACTCCTGGCGTGCCCAGCGCTGTTGGCCTGGCCAGCCCAGTGCTGTTTGCTTGCTTCTGTTCGCTTCTATTTGTTTGTAGTCCTTCTTATTCGTTTAATAAATTGTTAATTTTAATAGAAATCCTGTTTGGGACTACATAATTTATCACAGTCTGCATTAGACTCTGAACCTAGTCATCATTGTGTTGCTGAAAATATTTGCATGACTCAGAAACAGAGGATTTAAGGAATGTGCATCATGAGTAGAAAGAAAATATATTTTTATACAGCTTTTTATATTATTGCAGGACTTGATTATAGCATGAATTAGGTGAGAATGGTGTTATTTTTTAAAACCTGGATATTGTTTTAGCTTAACCACAGAGGACTAGATGAGGTAGAGAAACATTAATGGAGAGTGAGAAGTTAATGTTATTACACATCAGATATTACTTTGTTGGCAACTAGAAGAGAAAAGGTTCCTTACAATGAAGCAGTATGGGGGAAAAGTTATTTAAGGGCTCAAGAGGAAAAGATGGAGAAAGGAAGAAGGAAAGCAGGTAAAAGAAGATTGCCAGCAAGAGCAAGTCAAGAGATACAGTGGATCTATAGACAGTTTTGGAAATAATAGCTGTGTTTTGGCTGACATATATTTGGGACAGGAGTTAGATGGGAATTGTCCCATCTGCTATGAGCAGGATCTGGAAGAGGTTTGGTAGTATGTCTTCATAGAGAAATGGTGTAAGTAAAGAAAAGAGCTACAAGAAGTGGATGCTTATGCAGAAAGACTTTCCTGGTCTCAAGGTCAATGAGCAGTCATGCAGCAAAGGTGTTTTAGGTTGCTTTGCAACTCATTTCCACTTGGCTTGCCATATCTTTGAGCCATGTGGAAAGGCCATCTTTCCCCCTACTGGTTTCTGCTGACAGTTTGGAGAAGCCTGGAAAACAAGTGAGTGTTTGGTTTTGGATTTGCTAATCTGTATTACACAGGCATTAAATGATGGTGTTACTGTTCACATTAATGCATACAGGGAGCATGTCAAACATAAGAAAAATATCATCAAATAATTTAAAAACATTAAATAATTTTTTCATAAATTCTTCATGCAACAGTAGTGAAGACAGCTTAATTAAGCGAAGTCTTGTCTCCACACACACACAAAAATATCTAGATCAAGACATTTGTCACAATAAATACAAATTAAAGCTACAACATGGCAAATTCTAGAGGAATATGCAAATTTTGTTAAATTCACCTTCATATCCAAAAGACACATCTGTGTCTTCACTGGCTGATGATCAAACTTTCCTACAGTAAAGGGCACTAAATAATGTATCAGACTATGCATTAAAAACTCCTAAATTTGCCTTTGTAGGTAGAGTTGAACAACGTTGCTAACTCTTGGGTAGGGTAAAGGGTTCATTGAGAATGAACCTATGTATGACAATATGTATGTAGTGACACTACACAATATGTATGTAGTGACTCTACACAAAATGATGCTGCAGATTGAACTCCTATGTGTTAAAGACTAAATTATCTGTTTGAATGCTTTCATCTTAGTAAAGTGTGGAAGTATTTCTATTCTTTATTGTATTTTTCTCACCAAGGGCATTCTGTAAAAAAAATTTAATTCTCACAGCTAAGATGCTGACTTCACACAAGCTTCATCACTGTCAACTATGTCCATCCCATCATTTCTGGATGCAACAGAAAAGTAGAAAAGAAAACAAGACTCTCCCTTTTTCTTCCACCTTTTGCTGTCCAGCCCTAGGAAGCATTTTCTCCCATACCCAAGACAGAGACCTCCCGCAACTCCCCATTGAACAAGCAGAAAGGACTCCTAACGCTTAAGACAGGCTTTGGTACAGGTATGTATGGATACCCTTTTCTACTAGATGCTCTGAAAGATATTTCCTCTTAAACCCTCTGAATTGTTTAAACCTACTTTACTCAGAAACAGTGTAGAAATTCATTAAAACAATTAACCTCTAGAGGGAAGTTTTCATGGAGAAAATTAAACAAAATACAGTGTGGAGATTTTGCTCTCATTTTTATTTCAACATGATTTATCACGAGGCAGTATTTTTTTCTTCCCTTCAATTTCCAGAGTTAATACAAATTTTTTCTCCATTGCCACATGGTATAACAGACAGTAGGCCTAATGACAAAGAACAAACGTCTTTTTGTTATTTAACAGATGATTCTATCATAACAAACTGAGTGTAAAACAATAAACCTCTCCTCTAGTGTCACTGAGCAGCTACTCCATGGGGCTCTTGACACCTTTGCAATCCTGGTATATCACCAATGGTGTAACATTATATTTAGTTCCAACTAGCATGATCACATGTATTCAATATGGGTCAGCATTGACAAATATGATGACTACTGTGTGGAGAAGCTAGCCTGGGAGAAGCCACTGTTGAGCTACAGTGTCCACCTGCACTATTTTTCATTGGTAGTTTTTTTTTTTAACATCCTGTTGGAGTCAGGTCAAAGACAAACAATACTTTTCAGCCTTGTTTGTTTTTTTTTCAACTGCTTCCTTAGCCATCTACAGGCTATACATTTCAAAATTTTTTCACATTAAATTTGTAACACCTTCACATACTGTGCCAGTAGGATGCAAGTTACTGATGCTAAATTTAGGAATCTGACACCTTTATGTGAAAGCTAGGTTTGCACCCTGTTTTTATATTGATTTCATGCATACTTCTAATTATCTGTGTTGTCAGTAAAATAGGGCATCAGCTCTTTTCAATGAACCAAATGTAATATCTATTGAACAATCTATTTTTTTTGGTCAGATGAATAAAAAGATTTTGTTGATCCAAAACCTTCCTCCTTAGCTCCAAAAATAGTGTCAAGGTACATTTCCTTAAAACTGAAATAAATATGTCTGAATGCATTTGTCTGCAACCATCTTTCTCCCCTGTGATTTCCTGTTTATTCTACATGGAAATCATTAAAATAATTTTTTTAAACTATATGTTTTAAATAGCTTCCTAGATGGGAATTACATATAGCAATAATTTCTGTTGAGATAGAAACACAGAGCGTTACTGGCCTTCAGCTTTCTGTCGTGAGTATAGTGCCACTAATGACCAACGGGGTCTGGTCCTTCAGACATGAATTTGAGCCAAAATTTTAAATATGTAGACGGACACAGAAAAACTGTTTGGAGTGTGGAGATGCTGCGAAATAAAGCTGTCAGTCACTCTCATGGTTTACCCCTTAAGTGACACACATCTGCATTAATACATATTTTTTCCTAAGTGCTGGTAATGTATCCAGGGGGAATTAAAGACTGAAAGAAAATATTAAAAGGTAGGCTGCTGTCAATGACTGGAAACAGACTAGTTTATTGCCATATGAACATCAATCCATCACTCAGGGCATAGTATCTGGGGATTACAAGTGCTACCGATATTTGTCAAAATGCATTTTCTCTTTTCACCTGTAGCTTTACTCTGTCTCTATCCAAAATAACGATCCCATAGATCCAAGTATTTTGCTGTGATGAAATGGCGCTTGGCAGACATGAGGCTACAGCGGAAAGTGATGTAGGCATGGTAGTACTTTGAAGATGACTGGTCCCAAATAGGCTATTGCCACAGTCGGAAGGAGAGCCATGACTAGGACCTCCTTCTTTCCATCCACCTTTTTTTATGGCAGAAGATAGAAAAGGAGTTTCATAGAGTTAGCAAGACTAATATTGGTACATTGACCTTTTGATTACCCCTGAAGAAAGATGGGGAACCTTAATGGGCAAACCCGTCAAGATCTCTTATACATTTTCCCATTTCAGTGCCACTTTTTTTTATTGCTCATGAATATGAAGAACTGCTGATTAAAAACAAAACCCAAAACTGCTCATCAGAGAGAATAAACTGCATTGATCCTCTCTATTGAAAAGATATATACCTGTCAGGAGAGACAAATGGAATCCAGAAAACCAGCTTTGATCAGTTATGCCATGTAACAAATCTTCCTTTCATCTGGCAGACAATTTACCTAAGACTTCAGTGACTTGAGTGCAATCGAGCAGGATGGACTAAGAGTAAGGAAAGATGACAATACAAGATTAGGAATACTAAAATTTGCACATCTTGTTCTTTTAATCACATATGACTCCAGAATTTTATTTCAGTTAATTTTGCTTTTTGAGTGATTGTTTTAAAAGACTTATAGGGTGGTAATAAATGTTGGTAAACACAGTAAGGAGAGCAGTAAATCACTGTTTTACTGATACATGTTCCTCAATGATTAAATGGTAAAACAACAACAACAACAAAGGTATCTACACCCTTCCTGTTTTAATAAATACAAGTGTAATAATCAAACCAGAAGAGTAGAAGTTCTTACAAAAACTTGGTTTCTGTGTTGAAGTGAAATATGCCATTTAATAAGTTTAAATTTCTACATCAGACTGCAAAAATTCACACATTCCATTTTCATTTTGAAAAGTGGATATTTAAATTGACATATTGAAAAGAAATGTACTAATTCAGTGTTACTTGTGATCCTGGCTGGCAGACAAACCCACAACAACTGTTCTGTCACCCTCTTCCCTCCCCCCTCCTGGGGGCAGGGCGAAAGAATTAAAGGGGTAAAGGCAAGAGACTTGTGGGTTTAGATAAGAACAATTTAATAACTAAACTACAAAGAAACTGAAATTAATAATAATAGTGATAATAATGGTAATATATACAAATACACAGAGGAGTGATACACAGTGATACTGCTCACCACCCCATGACCAAGGCTCAGCCGATTCCTGGTTAATGATCCTGGAGCAGGGAAAGTCCCAAAAGTGCAGTCCAAGAACAGAGATAAGAGCCCAAGTGTCTGAGAGACCGAGACAACCCTGAGAGTGGGGCGACCCAGAGGGAGACAGCCTGGAGCAAGAGACAGCCCTTACGGAGAAGATCCTCATCTTTATAGTGAGCATGACATGCATGATGTGGAATAGACCATCGACCAGTTTGAGTCTCAATCCTAAACCTCAGGTCAAATACTAGGCTAGTAACTGGAGCTGTGCTCCCTCCCAGCTTCTTCTGCCCCTGCAGGCACTGGCACAGCAGAGAAGCTGGAAAGTCCTTGACTATCCTGGCAGCAACTATAACCATCAGCATGTGATCAGCTTCTCCTCAGCACAAATCCAAAACACAGACTCTCACTAGCTACTGTGAAGAAAGTTAACTCTCTCCCAGCTGAAACAAGGATGCCCAGTTTAGTCTAACGTTAGATGTTACGATGCAGGTGTGTTTATCTAAACTGTGTTTCTTTCCATAATCAACAGAGAAAAATCAGCACATTAATTCGATCAACTTCTCAGCTTTAGAATGAGACAATTTCAACTTTTTTACTATAGACTCAACTAGGTTCAGATGCCTAGAATACAGATATCTATAGTTGGTTAAACTCATCCTGCTCTAAGGATATTTCTATACAGATAACACAGTTAGAGGGAGAAACTTTGACATTATATCACTTTTCACGAGGCTGTACCTCTTGGTCTTAGGCCAGAAACCAGACCTTACCCTGTGTTATCAAGCAGCAAAAGGTCTACAAACTCGTTTAGAATGTTGAATGGTTGTCTTTCATGTTTAAATTCAGAAATTTATATCAAAAGCAATAAACATACAGATGGCAAGATGACTGAGTTAAGAAAGAGTAGACCTAATTGGCATTCTGGTTAAAAATATATTTTATTTGTTTGGTTGCCAAAAAAAAGTTTGAATTATCTCAACTACATTACTAGTAGGGGTACAAAAAATAGGGAAGCCTGAGGAGCAAGGAAAAGATTCAGGTGTATTATGAGCACTGCAGAAAGACAAGGCATTTTACAACTTTGTCATAACCCTTGAAAACAGAGAGTGGTGATCAATCACTGCTAAATAGCAGATGTCATTTCAAGGAGAGAAATGAGAAAGTTCACATGGTTTTAAAGTTCAAAAAACAGAACAAAACTCATTTCCTTCAAATTGTCATCAGCCACCTCTGTGTTTATATGTCACTAATGAATTGCTGACCTTCTGCCAAGGCAACTTGCCATGTTTACACCAAGAATTGTAAGATAAAGATCCCAGGCTTATTGCAAATTTGAGTGTAGGAGCACAAGACTATGCTTGCATCATTTTTGGAGAAGGAGAGTGATCTGGCTGGATGTATGTAACAAGAACCTGAAAGGAGGAATGAAATTGAGTATTTGGCAGTACTTGCTGATAAGGACTCTGAAAGTAACCTCAGTTGGGATTTACAGCCTTGTAGTTAACATTACAATTACTCATCAGGCGTGCAGTACACAGCTTGAGGAGCCAGTAGACTTCAAGGTCAATCTCCATCAAGTAGATCTGCTCTTATTGTAAGACTATCTTCAAAAAATAAAACAACAAAAAAAACCCCACTACTACTCCTGCCAACAACCAAGAAACAGCAATAACAGTAAATAAACAGGAAACTTCATACAGGCTGAAATTCAAGAAAAGAAAGCTTGTAATACACAGAGAAAAGATAACAAATTCTGAAATAATGGACTAGCTTCAGAGCTGATGCAAGTACAAATACCTCTGTCTGAAGATGAACATGCCCCAGGCAACTGATTTTTAACAATTATGTGCATATTTGGCAAGTTCTTATACACATTACACCTTCCTTGCATTTAAGTATTTATTTTTAAACAAGCCAATTTCATTATGGTATTTAAAACTTGATACTATTGAGATCTGACTGTTTCCTTTGAAGCTCTTGGCACCTGCCAGCTTCAGAAGTGAACGTAGTATAAATGAAATGGAAGTGTTAACCATGTTAAATTTATGTTAAGCAAGAAGAAAAATCTTTTTTTTAGGAAAGCTTTGAATTTGCTCACCTTCTCAGCATATTTGGCCCATTATTATCAGGAGTCCAAATAAGTTCTTTGCTGCCTTTCCTTTAAGCGCTGATCAATTCCGAATTCTGTTATGCACTGACTCTGCCAATGCTAGCCATGAAGCTCTGAATATCATAGTGGAAGGAGAAATTTCCAGAAATCTGAACTGAGTTGGCTGCTTAAATTTTTTACATCTTCATTTCATCTTTTCTTCTTTTAATCATGATTCATAAGTGCTTAATAAAACTTATAATTTCTAAACTTCAGAAATGTCAGCTGGTTACAAAGTTAATTTGGAAACAGTCATTACCTTCCAGGGTTACACATGATCCTCGAAAACTATGCATGTGTAATTTTATGACAGCAAAGCCAATTCCATTGCTAATCCATTAGTGTGCACAATGCTTAACAGTTTTATAGGTAATTGGTTTAATATTATTAAACTAATAATTTAGGAGTGACTATGTAAATTAAATAGAATAGCAGCGACGTTGACCTGCCATCTATTACATATTATAAATACCATAGAACGCCAATAACTCGTCTGCTGGGAGAAAAAATGATCAGCTTAACTGCAGAAGGAAATTGCTGAAATTCCCAAACAGCTTCCTAGAATTGCCTGCTTGGTCAATTTTTTTATCATAGGAAATTATTCATGGGGTTCTGTAACGACAATGCCACTGTTAATTAACAGGATTCTAACAGTCAAGATGAATCCTAATTTATGACTTGGATTATCAGTCTTCCTGGCATTCATCTATACAAGCATGCCAGAGCTGGAACTGGTCAAAGAAACTTCAGGAGAACTTTGTCCCATAAGAATATACTGTTCTACAAACTTGGAGTACTTTGTGAAGTTGGTGATTTTGTGAGAATTTTAATTTAGAATATATTTATGACATAAAATTGAGACAATATGAAAATATTTCCAGTTGAATATTTTAATATTGACTTTTTTTGAAACTACATCTTTGAAATAAGTTTTCACTTAGATATTTAAAAATCACATATATATCAGAAAGGAAACTTGAAGCAGAAATGAAATTGTTTGAGTCAAACACTTTTGAAGAAAAATTTTTTGGGGGAAAATTAAGAAAAATGTTGTAGTACAAATTGTTTTGAACTAGAAGAAAGCATTTGCTGTGCACAAACTCTTCTGTGAATGTAATGTCTCTCCCCCACAGGAATCGCAACTGGAGCTTTTTAAATGCGACTGTTCTTTGTAAAATAGTTTTCTCCCCATTGCATTCACCTTTATCTCACTTGTGTGCCTGAGACCTTCAAAGCGTATCCCTATGACCCTATTATCTTGCTCATCTTATCTTGAGAGAAGACTGGGAAACAAGGTCTCTTATTCTTGTTTATAATCTCCACCTGAAAACCCTGTAGGAAACATAAGGACTAGCCCTGCCCAGCTGACCCTTTACTGGCCCATCCTTAAAATAATCTTGAGGGAAAATTTAAAGCATTGAGGATACAACTGCACAGCATCCCACCTCCTATCCCTATTGTGATTATTGAGCTTCTCTGGAGACCACTGTTCAGTTTTAATAAATGTAGTAGAGTAATAATAGCTGACTAACTGGTAGCTTTCTATTTTTGTGGTACATTAAATCAGCTCTGCATTACAACAGAATTCTTATGGGTGTATCTATGACATTCAAATTAATTTTGCATGAAATAATTGTTATTAGTGCAATCACACTACATAATAAGGAATTAAAAAAGACATGACACTCAGAAAAAAAATCCATTAAAGCTTAAGTAGTTACTGCTCTGCATTTCAAATTTATTTTTTCCTTTGCTGTAGCTTTTAGTTAGTAAATCCATATTACTCAGATAAATGCATATTTAAAGAAGAACAAGAGCCTTGCTATCCGCAAATCCTTAACAATGGTTTGACCTGTCTTTTTTTTCTTTTTTTTTTTTTTTAATCTTTCAAGAGCTATTTTAGCTTATCTTTCCAAGGACTTGTGGGCATACTTTCACAACAGCCATCCTGTCTAAATGTATAAAGTGCAGGGACTAGCTTGGGCAATAAAATTCAGTTTTCCTGACACGTCAGGCAGGCAAACATTGCCACATTTAGATGCCACTCTAGAGCAGATGCTGAACAGAAAAGCATTAGGGTCAGGATATCAGAAGGGTTATTCTACCTCTGCTGCATGCAATTCCTTAAATGTTATTTTTCAGAGGGGAATAACTCATGCAATTATTTTTGTTTTGCCTCCTCAGCATATATTTATCCTAAGTTTTATTTCAAAGTTGGGATGTCCTTAAGTGTTAGAAGTTTGTACGTATAAGTGTGGAGTCCCTGTGAATCAAACGAGGAACTTCCCCTTCACTATGTCAGTCTGATTTTCTGGCTGAATCATCAAACACTGAAGGGCTTGTCTGAACTTTCTCTTGGAGAATTGATGTGCAGTTCAAATGAGAAAGAAGTGCCATGCTCATAAAAATGCCATTGTTCTTTTCCAAGTTTAGCTTCACTCTGCTCACAATTCAGAGTTGAATCTTTATTTTTCAGAAGATAAGGAGCTAATACGATGATAGTGTCAGTTTCCATATCCTTTTCTGTGTGGGCCTCACAGGCAAAACTAACAAAAAAATCTCCCTTTCAAAACTCTGTGTTATAAATTTCTCCAATCTTGGCAGTTTAGATAATGAGAAGTTTTATAACTTAAGAACTGGAAGGGAGTAGTTTTAATCTGTTAAAATACATTGGTGTTAATAGTGTATTTGTATAGTTCAAATAACTGCATACTATTGTTTTAGATGCTTACATAAGGAAAAATAATCTTTTGTTTTCAAATTTGAAAAGGATTATTTTAGTAACATTGAAATGTCTTCTTTTTAAACAGTAAATTATTCAAAACTTATCCTTCTTTGTGGATGTCTTTTAGTTTAGCTAAAATACAAAGTGAAAAGACTGTGCTAGAAACTATTAAAAAACAACTCACTTCATATGTTTAAGCATTGTCATATTCAAATTAACTAAGTAGAGGGCTGTATGGATTGTAGACATAAAATAAATAAGTGCTTTTGCACTTAAACTTGATTTCTAGAAATGGAAGTCCCAAAAAAGATGGCTATTCCAGATACTACATTGTCTGTGATTCAAAAGTCAAAGTTATAGCAAGTTATCCAAGCTATTTTGTTCTGACTCATGCTTTCATGAGGGTGTAGATTAATTGCCAGACTGGTCAACTAATGCCTTAAAACAGAAAACACAAGAAACTACTTGAACTAATATTGTAAAAGATAATAAGCAAATCTTCCATTTCAAGATCACATGAAATAATCTAGGAGCAGGTCTGGTAATTTTTCCCAGGTGTCGTTTACTCTTTGACATCTTTTAGAATAAATCTGTAAATACCTCTGTGCTAAATTGCTTCTGTAACAATTCCTGAGCAAAGACAGTATAATTCTCAAGATTCCCATCTGTTTCTTTTACAGCCTTATGATTAATTGGGCCATAGACACTAAAAGGCAAACCCAGCAATGATACTTCCAAGACAAAATATTATCCCTGTTGCAGTTTACAATAATTTCTTAGTCAGAAAAAAAAAAACCTTCTTGGCCTTTCTTTATCGCCTTGTGCAAATACATGCTTCCATCTAAAGATAACTATTCCGGAGCTGTATTTTGATGTGGTTTTTGGTTCTAGACTCAAGAAGCCTTTTTTATTTCTATGTGGTCTTATTCTCGGTTCTAAAAGGCAATCATATTATACAGTGTTTAGTTTTCGTGGTCAAAGAAAACAATTAGGTTTTCCAAGCAGTACAACTGATATGTGTAGTTAAGATACTACCCAAGGGCCACAGTCATGTTATAATGTTAATAGTGAAGAAAAACACTTCAGACAGTTCCACTTCTAAGAGTCAGGACCTGAAAGTTGTTGAATGTCTCACAACATATATTCACTTTCAAGGACTGACTAAATCTTTAACCTCTATGGTGAAAGGATTGAACATTGCCTTCAAAGAGAAATGAGAGTTACTTAACACATTTCAGGAGCAGGATACAGCTTCAGAGTCTGCAGGTAAACGAAAAAAAATGCTACTAAAAAGCACCTTGCAATACTAAACTACATCAAAAATTATATTGTTTATTGGCTTCTTCAACTAAGTAAAGTTTGGGTATTTGGACCTTTTATAAGCTGGATTGCTTACCTCGGTGTAGCACAGTCCATTACATTTTGTGATATAGTGAGAATACATCATTATTATGTTTCTAAGTCTGGCTTTGTGACTTAAAAAATTGTAAGTAAAGACAGTATGCTTTTTTTTTCCTTTAAGCTCTTCTGCACAGATAGTCGAAGACAAGCAAATGTTATGCCTCAGACCTCTCTTGTTGCAATCTAGAATACCGCAATGGTAGCACGTTGTGGTTTAACACTGGCCACAAAAGTACCACACAACCGCTTGCTCACTCCATCCACAGCGAGATGGGAGGAAGAGAATTGGAAGAGTAAAGTGAGAAAACTTTTTGGATTGAGAAAAGAGCAGTTTAATAATTGAAATAGAATAAAACAGTAATAGTGGTAGTAATATTATTAGTAGTATTATTAATACATTGTAATGAAAAGGAAAATAACAAAGAGAGACAAAACCCAAGAAAGACAAGCAATGCAAATGAAAACAATTGCTCACCACTAACCGACCAGTGCTCAGCCAGTCCCCAAGCAAGGCCCCCACCCCCACTAACTTTCCCTGTAGTTTTATTGCTGAGCATGACATCCCATGGTATCAATGGGGATCCCATTTGGGGCCAACTGTCCCAGCTGTGTCCCCTCCGAACTTCTTGTGCACCCCCAACCCACTTGCTGTTGGGATGAGGAGCAGAAAAGGCCTTGACTCTGTGTGAGTACTTCTCAGCAACAGCTAAAACATCCCTGTGTTGCCAGCACCATTTTCTACACAAATCCAAAACATGGCCCTATGCAAGCTTCTGTGAAGAAAATTAACTCTACCCCAGCCAAAACCCGTACACAGTACAGCAGACAAACTGAGAAATACACATGAATAAAAGATATCAATCTGCAGTTGTTTGTGGGTTTTGGGGGTGTTGTTGGTTGATTGGTTGATTTCTTTGTTTGTTTTTTCTTTTTTTTCTTTTTTTTTTCTTTATAAGTGGATAGAATAGCTATAAAATAAAACAAGTAACTTATTTCTTTTTAGGATGAGGTAGTGTCAGTGAAACCTTACACTTTGATAACTGTTCCCTTAAACATTTTTTGTATTTTCTGCTTAACTTCCAGTCCTGAATAGTAGACTTACCGGTTTCCCATTGTAAAAATTAATGTACTGTAATCAGACTGTGCCACATACTTGCCACTCTTTCTTCAAGACAGAGATGTAGAATTCTTTGTACTACAATTTCTAAAATGATTGGGGAGCAAAAGCACCGAACAGCACAAATATATCGCTTTTAAACTGCTTACTGCTATTTTCACAAATATCGTCCTTCAGTATCCACAAGGCCTTCAGTAGAGAAGGCTTCTTAATTCTGTTTTGAGCGTCCTGTATGTACCTCAGTTTATTCAACAAGATAAAATATTGACTGTAATTTTTCTGTTTTGTCGTCAGTAACAGTAATTAGTGTCTGGCCATGAAAAATAGGGTTTCCAAGAAAGATTTCTGTCGTTGGAATCTTTTAGTGAGTTACAGAATATGCTCTAAAGACCTAAAAAAAAAAATAAATTACTTCATAAGATCACTTTTAAAACAAAATGAGCACGATGAAAGGATTAAAGCAGGAGATCAAATATAACTGATTGACTTTTTTTTTTTTACAAGCTGCTTCGAGTGTTAAGTAGGCATGTCAGAGGCTCAAATTAGCAAATGAGATCAGAAAAGACACAGGATTTCATTCAGACTCGTTACGTGGAATGCTTTCTACTTCTGATCTAACTGAGCTGTCAATATCATCTAACATTTTATTCGCTGACTTTTAAAGGTCTTTTCCTACATGTCTCCAAAGTTACCAAAAAAACAACAAATCAACAGAACCAACCAATTGATCAAATAAAAACCTACAATAGATTAAAGCTTTAATTAGGAAACTCCTATTATGTATTTTTAAGCCAAAACTATATTCTATGTTAAGATGTCCATTCTTGATATTTTCCAATTATATTAATTAAGAAATAAACCTTGTTTCATTTACTAACTCTGGTTGTTAAATTTCACATTAGTCCACACTCTTTCAGGTTTTGTTTCACCGTTAAAAGATTAAAAAATTAAGATATTTAATTTTAAATCCATATTTGATTCAGAATCACTAATTTGGAAGCAGCTTGGGAGATTTAAATAAACATTTATGGAAAACAAAACATTTTGGAGGAAAAATGTCCATCTCACTTTTGGGAGAAACAAGTTGTGATATTCCTTTACCACATCTCAGAACCTTAGATTTTTGTTATATTCATCTTCAACTATAAACATATTATTCATATCAGGTCTCAGGTGAAACTGTATCATCTGAGATTGCAAGCATTCAAGTAACACTACAGCTAATGCTTTCAGAGAAAATACAGCTGAAATAGGACTGCCTGTCTAATCACCTTCCCCACGTATCCAGCCATTACTTAAACTGATAGATGTGAATGACATAATTGGTTTAAGCCAAGAATAGGCACATTCATGGAAACCACGTTCATCAACAGCAGTTAAATATTATTTAGATGCAATCTTTAGCTCATTAAGCCCTTTAACAATCTATGATAGGCAAAGATTACAACTTTTTTTTCCTCATTTCTCATTTTTCACATTTCTCATTTCACATTCCTCATTTTTCTCATCTCTCACATTTTTTTCTCACTTCTCATTTTTATCTTTTTTTTTTCTCTCTTTTTTTTCTCATTCTCATTTTTTCCTCATCTATTCTTTCTTTGAGACAGGAAGGACCCATGCTGAAAACATGTCCTGAACTACAATTTTTGATTTAAACCACCAGATATTTCCTCATGTTCTTAAGTTTTGCTTTTTCTTATATTTTATCCCCAAGAACTAGGGAGGGGAGACAAGAGGGGAAATAAAGACAGAACATTACAATTCATTCTTTTTTAACTTCAGTAAAAACATATACCTGGATTAAATTTCTTCTTATAACAAATGTCATTTGCTTACATCTTGCTAAAAACTGTCTGCATATATGATTATATAGAGAAAAATAAAAATAAGCAGAAGGCTACTTCACTCCTCTCCATGCTAAAAACCACAGTATTTATTTTTAAAGAAAAGCTGCTCTAAATCTAGTCTTTTTTTTGTTTATTTAAGATGCTATTTCAATGGATTACTATGTCCTGTGTCCCCCTTTCTAATTCCCACTTAAAGCGTGAACAGGAGTAATATTTTCAGGAAGACTTGTCAAATGTCAGGAAGACTTTCAGGAAGTCACTTTGCACAAAGAAAAGAAGTGATGATATGGCATACTCTTCTGTTTATCTATTTTCAGTATTGTCTACATAGCACATTTATTTCTGTCAAATGAGTCGCATCTGGAATTACGTTAGAATAAAGACAACAAATGGAAATCACAGATATTACCAAAGGTGTAAGTTTCACTACTACATATTGGAAATACTAAATTATTTTTTAAAAACTTAACAGTATTTCAAAGAAAACAACAGTCATCATTCTTTGAGATATATTCTTTTTGTTTTAACTGTCTTTAAGGAATCTCATTAACAAAGAAAATACAAAAAAAACCCAATAAAACTTTCCCAAGTATTCTAAGAAATTGGTCTACAGTTAAAAATAGCTTTACATTTGTTGGCTTTGGCTTTATGGGTAGAATTTTTCCAATACAGGGTGAAATGGAAATCTAACTCCTTTTGCAAATCTAAGACTTAATGTCTCTAAGTTTGGGGGGTTTTCTTGAGTTGTTCTGTGACATTACAATCTACTAGTCTTAAAACTGATTTTAAAGTCTGAATATTGAGTGTGGCTATCAACTCTTGTCTCTCTAGCTCAAGTGGTAGAGCTTTTACTTCTTGCTGTGGTTGTCTCCAATTCAAACTGGTCTGTGTCACACAAAATATTAGCAGACATTGCATAACTTTCTTCTTTTTAACTTTCACATTTATTCCATTTGACACACATTAATATGGAAGAATTTCACTCTTTGTTTTCTTGTTTATTTAGAAAAGATTAAGTTGAAAGTGGCACAGGAGCAACAGTTACCATTCATTGATTTTTAATATGTTCTACAACATATGAGTCATTCCTTGATAGACTGATTAACTTTGGAAAGGAAAGTTTGTTCTGACTTAGGCAATATTTTATGTTCTTCATAAGAAACAATAAATATCTATAAAGGTTGAATATTCATAAACAATTCACTTGACTAAGCATGTTTTTATTCTTTATTTCACGTGCAAATTATGATTATTGCTTTATCTGATTTTGTGTTTCCCATTCAATTACTTAGAGATTTGTGCTTTGCTTTCAACACGAAGCTGTAACAAACGTTCTCGTTATTTTCAGACCTACACCTGATGAAATATGAATGACTATTCAACCCACTTTGTAATTATTGAATGTTTTCCACAAGTCAATTTATATTTCATTTGTATTTTTTGTGGTAATGGATTTAGAATCCTGAAATGTGTTGGGCTTGCATGTTTTATTGACAATTATTATTACAATTTAAAAGCCAAATAAATTGCTCATAGCTTGAGTCACCTTATGGATGTAATTTCAACATATGCATCTGGTTTCAACTTACATTCTTGCATTGGATTGGAGTTGCATACATTGTATAACTAGCATTTTCTTCAGTTGACTATATACTTTGAACTATGTCCTATTCTTCACATGCTTTTTAAAGAAATTTGAAAATTATTTCAAGACTTAGTAATAACTTACTAAGACCTGTATATGTCAGAGGTAGTTCTATCTTTTGAAAGACAACTTTATCAATAGCAGCATATGATTCAACATTCTATTGTATCTTTATACACAATGACAATATTTGTATATATTTTTTGTGTCAGTTATAATGCTAAAAACATGCCAATTGCATTTCTCTTCCTTGCAAAAAATATAATGATGTGCTGGATAAAAGATGAAATATCACAACTAATGACCAAATTTATTCTAACCAAGGGCTGTTTATAATAGACAATAACAACAGATTCATGTACTAGAAGAACATTAAATTGCTAGTGCAGCTGTGTGAATCTCCTTAAAATGTTACTTTACAAATGAAAATGTTCATCTCTCACAAGAAGGAAGGAGATGAAAAAATATCATTCACAGGAGATGTTCTTTTAGGAGACAAGGACCAGACCTCAGTAAATCTTGGAGACTTGCAATGATTCAAAAATCTGAGAAAGACATTTTTTAGATTTGCTTGTATATACCAAAACGAGTTGTGTGCAAATTTTCATCCAAATACTTTCAAGTTTTGTGGATGGAAATACAGATTTGTAATTAAACCTCCAACTTTCTTTTTCTTGCATGCTAATTGAAGTATGAATGTACAAAATTGACCACTACAAAATATTCAGCAATGACTCAAATTCACATGAGGTTTTCATGAAACATTAGACTATATATGTCCATTAATTTCCTTCCATAATTACTAATACAATGACAATATAGCTTGTAAGAGAAGAAGGAAACTTAACGTAATAAATAGATTACTTTCTGAATCTTAGTACACCTAGTGACACTTTATGTCATTCTATTTTTACTTCTAACCAGATTTCAACAAAACAGTGATTTCTGACTTCTCTTCTCTGATTACTCTGCTCCCTTATCATTGTGGTTTGAAACTCCCCACCGAAGCGAATGTTGGAAATGTTGAATTTGTATTCAACATTTTACAGCCCATATTGAACAGGCCAGGACTTTCACCCAGTAACAATAATCCATCTCAAATCTTGTCCAGCTGACAAATACATATGAATAAATCTTTAGTGACTGGAATACAAGTAGCACTTGGCTGTACATTTAGTATATATTAATTAGACGTATCTGTGTTTTTTGTGTTTTATCTTTCTTTATGAGGAAAAACTGTCTGCTCTCTGGTCGTGGTTTTAGGAGTTTGGTAGTAAGATTGTATGTGGTTTATACCTATTTGAATACAGTCAAGGTTAAGGTGCTGAATGTTTTAATGACCTCTAGCCAGGCTGGACCATTTCACTTACTTATTTAAGTTATATGGTTTGGGACAAGTTTGTTGAGAATAAAATTGAATGCCCAACAGGTAGTTTCTCCTTTGTTGCTACTATGTTCATGAAATACTCATAATTTATTCATGAAAGCATTTATATCTAATTCAGCAAATATAAAAGCTGGACTTATTATTTTATTTGTTTATGTTCTGGGCCAAAGGGCTCACCATTACATTATAAGATTTTGTTCTGATTATTACTCTGCCCTAACAAATCACACATCTGTGATGTTCATTTAATTTTTTGGGTGTACAAACATTGTCCTATAACAAAAGGATGAGCATTTCTTCCTGTTTATTATTGTTCATTCTCACCTATGAATATTTTAAATAGTAATGATTTGAATAACAGTATAGAAATCCATTCAAGCCTTGTCAAAGGCTGCTTTTAGTTTTCCCCCATTCTCTGCTTTCTACCAGGTGCATGTGAGCAGACTATTATAGCCACAGGATGATTTATGCTGCAAACAGCAACTGTGATTTAGGAATGAAACCCCCATTATTACATTATCAGTAATTGCAACAATATAAATTTTACCACAAGAGCAACAAAGGACGTAATGAGAATATGTCTGTCCTAGCTATTATGTCATTAAGAGGTTTTTTTTTTCAGGGAGCTATCATCAATAAAACACATCCTTTACAACTAATGGAATAAAACCTAATCAATATCAGCCAAATTATTTTTTCTAACTAAATATGACTAATATTTCTAATCACCAAATTATCTTAGAGCTCTGTCCTGGCAGTTGTGCCATGGAAATAAGTTACGTAGATTTTCATTAAATCTACTTGAGCACCTAAGATGGGACTTGGACTTTTGGTGAGAAAGTCCAAGACGACTGAGACTACCAAGGGGCAGTGTTGCTCAGGGCTTGCAGCTGCTGAACTAGCTGGCATCTTCACTGCAGCCCAGACATCTTAAACTCATGCATCCTGGGTTTCTGTCTAGGCAGCTAGTAGGGCAACATGTCTCCAGTACCAAAGAAATGGCCACAGAAGTGGCAGACGAGTTCCATAACCTACTCAGCCTAATGAAACTCAAGCTTACAACCTCTGTATCTCTAGTCATTCAACCATCTCTGCCCTCTCATCTGTTGGAGCAAAGCCAGCTCGAGGCCAAAAGCCGGAGGGGATAAAATAAAAGCAAACTGTACTGCAGCCCTGTCACTCAGATGAAAAAAAATGAGTTTTTGTCCTAACCCTTGCCCTCAGTTATAAAATCTCCTTAAATGATTGCAACCCACCTCAACCCTGAAATGCCTCTGTGGCCTCGGTGTGAACAACTGCCTTAGTACAAGCAGTAATACTGCCATGTAGGACCAAGGTATAAATATGCACACGTGTTCACAGCACACACATATGCAAGGGTTAAAGATTTCTGAACATTAGGAGCATTATTGCTATTTCAGTGCCAGCAACTAAAGAGTCCAATGAATTTCTGACCTTGGGCAAAAAACTTTATTATGTAGCACAAAAATTAACCAAAAAGGTCTGTGACATGTCTTTCACGTATCAACAGCTGCAGTAGTGACTTTTTTTATCAGAAAGTAAAAATTGTTTACTAACATGTGCCTGAAAATTTCCTCAAAGATCATCATACCACTTATTCTGCCATAAGAGGAAAATTGTGTAAGTCTCACTTGTTCTTTTTCCCTTTTGTCTTCACTTTACAGTAGAAAAAAATTAGTTATGTAACAGACTTTGCCTCTCTCTCATTTCAGTGTTTCGTGATATCTACAGCAGAGACTTTGCATACACAGCTGAGTAACTTTCAGCTTTTGGGAGTATGAAAACAGGACAGCTCCATACCCTGTTGCTGATTTGTACAGGCAAACACAATACACTCCCTCAACACAGGTTAAAGGGTGTGCAAGCCTCTTTGATGGGCAAGCTCAAAAGAAAAATAAGCTTAATACATGTTCTTTACCTGATAGACTAGTATACTTACTCATGCTAAATGTTTTAAATATGCTGATTTGTCAGAAGCTTTGAATTGCAAAGGAAGCTATGTTCAGCCATATTATGAGAATATAACCAGGTTATACACATATTATTTTCCAAAATGTTAGGCAGTTGTGGACTAATGCAGAGGGAGGGGTTTGCACATCAAATGGTCATCTTTGTGTCATTTCTCAAACAAGTATGCAAGTAAAACTTAAAAATCTTTTAGATTTATTTAGATAAAACTGATGTGTGCATGAAGATTACTGGGGGTTTGCCTGTTTCTTAAGTTTTTTTCTGCTTTCAGCAGTCCTTGAGGTACATGCCCTAAACAAATGCTTTAAAGGCTCATTTTCTCTATTTTGTTGTTATGACACATAATGCTACACAACTCATCTAAGCAGAAATGAAATGAGTGTGCATTACGTCTGCAGATTTTCACAAGACATTTAAATTCTTTCACCACTTTTACTAGCTTATCAATGAACAGGATTTTTAGTATTCCCAGGTTACGGTCATCTTGATGTTTCTTTATACAGTCGATCACAAATCCTGTCTCTAAAATGCAGTCCTTATGATTACATTTCATTGCAGAGATTCTTCTCAGCGAATGAAGTAACACTTCCGGACAGTTGCATAATTTCTTTACCATGGTCATTACATCACAGTCCCATAACTTTTATATGCTACAGTAGCAGAGCACCATGTGAATGGTCCTTGAACCATCCTTGAACAGAACCATCAACCAACTTTCCCCGTGCCACAGGTGTCCCTGACAACAGTCCTGCCTCTCACCCTACCTCCCGGGTAGACTTTGTGCCCATGCTATAACCGTGTCTCCACTTCTCTTTCTGCTTCTGTTTCTTTTTGTTCCTGACCACACTGCCTGCATGGATCTTGGACCTGGTCTGCCACCTTGCCTCATCTGGGACTGTTGGTGTTAATGAAGTTCACAACACGGCTGAGTACTTCATCTTCCCCAGGTGGACAGACCACATACAGCAATAATAGAGGACGTCATACATTCTACTTTGAATATTTGAATTAATTTTGTGTCACTGTTCTGATTTATTCTAAAGAAACATAAAAGAAGTAATAATGAGACAGGCAAGATCAAAAAGAAACAACTGACATTTTAGAAGTCCATTATCTAGTATGCATATGAAATAATTTTCAGCTGCACACTTTCAAAATATTGCTCTTTCATGCCTTCCTATTTGTAATTTTAAACTGTTGTGAAAACAGTGGTCAGACATACAATTCTGTAAGAATTTGTAGATTAAATAGCATAGAACTGGTCAGATCTTGACATTTCAGTGTATTTTATCGAAATCCAAAGCTCTTCAGTAATTTTTATAAATGACTGAGATACTTCTCTGTTGTCTCTATTAATATATTTGTCAAGTGATGGCCAGAGAGGAGAATGAGTTGAATATTTCAGTGGAATGTCCCTTCTGGTGACTGCAGTCACCCAATGAAATTTAGAGAAAGCTTCAGTTTGCTACAGGTTAGCTCTAGGAATGGACCCTGTAACTAGTGCTGTGTCTAGGGGGACTCCACCTACTGTCAGCCACAGCTCCTTCATCCCATCTAAAATTTGACTGAAACCAACACCTGAGAGACATAAAAATGGGCTCCTCCGGTCAACATGATGTTTTAGGAACACCTAAGTTCTTCAGGTTCTTTACCGTCCTCTAGCTTTCTCTTAACAAATTCTACTCCTGGGTCATTCCCTGGATGAATGAATGACAGTAATTAACATTCATGCTTAGAAACATACAACCTGACAACTATTTAGATCACCATTGTATACCCTGTAAGAGCAAAGTGACCCAAATGCAATAGATTTATCCAGCAATTCAGAAAACAGTTTCTGGAAGTCACACTGTAAATATTCACTGTAAGACTGTTTTATGTTGTGGGTTGTTTTTTTTTCAGAAATAAATTGTTGAAAAAATAATTGGTACATGAATTTGTGTAAGACATGGTTCTAATTAATGAAGATTTTGCTGTGGAACACAATCCCAGCTGGAATCAGGTTTTTTTTAATGGAAATTAAATGCAAGCGTAATGATTCAACTCTGAAAAATAAAGTGTGAGTTTCACCAGCAATACATTCAGATATAATGAGTGTTCTGAAAAATTACTTACTGTAACCTTGTTCTCAATAAGAATCAATAACTTCATATTTGCTTTATATATGCTGTAGAACTCCTTCATGCACAAAACACAAGGCCTCTGGAGTCCAGTCTATTATTAGGCACTTATCCACTATCAGGTAATATTGAGCTAAATCATCTAATACCTTTATGCAAAAGCCTAAGCACAGAAATTAAGTTTTTTTAATTTTATTTTTTTACATGGCTTTCCAGAGGGAAGAGTTTTCACCTGTCCTACATTTTATATTGCTTGCATGTTACTTCTGCACACAGAGCCTGCAGATAAATCTTAATATTCAGTAAAATCTGAGACAAACTGTGCAGTAGAACAAAATAAATTTTAAAAGCTCTTATAAAAACACCGATCTCATTAGGGAGAAAGAAAAAAAATGTGTATGTTAGAGAAAGGAAATTTTCAGGATATGATACTCTGTTACAAACTCTCTAGGTATCTCTAAGCATTTTGAGACTCAACAGCTGCAAGATGCAAGATGTAAATCCATATAATCCACAAATCAGCACATAACAGTAACATTACTGTAAAAAGGGAATAAACAAGACTCGGGAGCCTTTTTAAAATTACAAGGCAGCAACTTGAACATAAGGATGGTCTAAATAGTGCTTTTCTCTCCTCTACACACATTAGAGAAAGTGAAATAGTGAAGTAAGATGTACAGAACTGAATGTAAAAACTGAGACATGATTTAGTTGAGAAAGTAATTTATAATACAATTACAGTAAGCACAACTCTGTATCATGAAAGATAAATAAAAGAACAGCAACATTAAGATGAGTCCTAGATCTCAATGTATTTTTGGCGCATAGTTAAAGTTTACGAAATAGACTTTCAGGCTTCTTGGGTAAATTACAGAGAAATGTTATTAAGCCATTGAAAGTGTTTAAGGGTAGGTGAATAGACTGAATTTCACACATGAAACACATTTACAAAGTTTTAACCTTCAGGCAGCCAAATACCTCATCTTCCCCCACTGAAATATTAGTCTATTTTCCTGATTTGATTTGGCCTCAAAAGTATTGGTTACAGCTAGTGCTGCTTCCAAATAAATTTGATGATTTACGTGGTCCTACACAACTGACATGATGGAAGGTGAGGACATGAAGACTTTTGCTAAGCGGAAGTTTTCCAAGAGATTTAGTTGTACAGCAGAAAAGGTGAAAGAGGCATTTCACTTAAGAGGATGCCATGAATATCTGGATACAAAAAATCCCATTTGCTTGGAAAAAAGCCTGGCTTTCAAAAGTATTAGCATATTCTAGGTGAAGGTCTAAATCTGCTCCTATTCAGAGGAAACTTAGGTAGGAAAGTTTTTGCAGAAGGACATCCTGAAAACATCTAGCTTTAACCCAAAGTGGCATGTGCTAAAATAAACTAAGCTGTAAGGCTTAAAATGCGGAGAGAACATCCCTGGTGAAAGTTCACCAAAAGTGTAAAGGATCTCTCTTTGGCCATCCAAGACAGGAGGTCCGCAGCTGAGGACACTTGCTAGCTATGGAGTTGTCATCTAAGGGTTTCCAAACCAACTCATGCATTAGGAGAAGGAGAGAGGAGGTGTACATTGCTTGCCCAACCAGAGATGGCAGGGCCATATGTTCTGAAGAGTAGAAGGCTACTGTGCTACAGGAACTCTAGGTAGCACGGCACATCCTGCTGGAGTGCTCACGGTTGTGAAAGCTACCCCAGGATCATCGCCATCTTCCTACACTGTTCCTCCTTCCAGTGTCATTCACTGATGTCAACGACCAGGGCAGCTGCATTTGCACTATCCCTCAGGACAACCAGGAAAAATTCAAAGCTGAAAATCAATTTATCTTGGTTTTCTTTTGTTTTTTCCTTCTTGCTTTCCATTTTCTATCTTTTTCTGCCACTCCTGTATTATCGAATTATTTTCAGCACACCATTTTCATATCCAAATCATGAACAAATGTGCATGAAGCTACACTTTAACTTGGACATCCAACCTGAAATATTAATATTTTTGTTGGAATACAACATCATGGAAATCTTACAGGAAATCTATTTGTTCTAGTGAGTCTCAGACCAGTGTAATTTTGCTACATTAAAATAAACATCTATCTAAATGTAATCTATGATTGGTTTGAAATTATTGCCATCCATCATTTTTTTGCACACTTAGAGCATTTTCAAGTAAGCATAGCAAACAATTTCTTGTATCATTAAAAAACCCCCCACTTCTATGTATTATAGCGTATTTTAAAATAAAGCTTACTGCTGTATTTTGGAATACTTTAAAATATTCTTTTTCTTGTCATCTTCAATAAAATAGTTGAACAATTTTTTGTAAACTTTATCTCTTTGCATTTTAATTCTTCCACTGATTGTTACCAGGTCGTGAATTTAAATTATAACAGACAGACAACAGTGAATTCACTGATTCATATGCTCTATGCTTATTTTCATACAACGGACAACCGTAAGGTCAAATTTGATTGTTAAACAACAACATTGTTTTATATTGTGCTCAAAGGATAAGGGAAGAGAGAGATCACAGGGCCATCTGAGAATAGTATTTTTGCCCCCTGCCACATGCACAACTTTAGCTGTGATTGTTCAAAGACTGAATGTGCAGTTTTTCCTTTCTCTAGCAAAATAATTCTTAATTCTTTGAATCATGCATTTGTTCATCAGCCATAACCCACTCTTATCCTTGTCATACACAGGTTTCTCAAGCCCTATACAGCAGTGATATTATGTAAGTAAAGATGCCCTTGTATGTTGTGCAATTCATTGCAGAACACATTTATATTATAGAATATATAGACAATCACGAAAGAGTTTAAAGGGAGAGAGTCAAGAAAGAAACCAGGAAATCTACATTTGTGTACAGTTACTAGTGTGATGGATGCTATCAGTAAATACACAGGAAGAAAAGTACTAACTATGGGTGTTCATCGGTACTACAGTCAAAGTGTGACTCAATTTCAACCTATTTGCACAAAGCCTTTTTAGTTCATAAGGCAATTTGATTGGCAGAATATATTTATTTCACAAAATATGAGTTAGCAGAGTGGAGTTTATTGCCCATTCGAGTGTGTGTGCACGCATAGCTTTAGTTTCTGGAAAACTCGTTTCAGGAATAATGCCCTTTGAAAAGAATGTATCTGTAGGTTCTAAGAAAACAGACCTATCATTTTATAGCACAGGTTAATCCAAAATAGTATGTTTATTTTGTTTTGTTTATCATATTTTTCCCTAAGACAGTACTCCTTCATTAACTACATCACAAAAAGTATAAACCCCTCAGCTACCACACAGCTTAGCTTTCTATGCACACTTAACTGTTCACTTAGGTACGTAAACGCAATCTTAGGAATCAAGTATATGAAGTTCATTTTGAAGAATCTTAAATTGTTGTTTTAGTGAAATGTTTTAAATGCTCTTTTAATAATATTTAATTATCCATGTGTATTTAACAACAGATTCCTCCCACCTAAGTCTAGACATCTTGGTGATGGTACTTCTGTTGAACTGTAGCTGCTTCCTCTAGAGCCAACAGGAAACAACAGCTTTACTCACTTGAGGTCTGAATTGGAATATATTTACGTGTACTGCCTGGACACAGCAGATATGAACATAACTATATAGTAGTTAGCTATACAGGTAAAGTTAGAGTAAGGAATAAGAAGATTACAACAACCATAGATCGTATCGCTTAGTTCTCTAACAACTCTTCAATAAAATCAGAATTTACTTTTCTGTTAAAGACCATTCATGTTACATATTCTGAAAAATAAATTAGGAGACAAAGTTTAAGAGTTTCTCAGAAAATTCTGCTCTGAAAATACAGTAGCATTATATGAAACAATTTATTACTATTTCAATGACAAAATAATACAGCATTCTTAGAAACAGAAGAAGAGTCTTTTCTATGACAGGAGACCATAAGAGAATGTGCTCAGAAATATTGAGAAATCCTTAGAACCTTTTCTTTCCTACTTTCTCAAACAGCAAAAATGGGCAAACTAATCACTGACGCACATTCATCTTCAAGTTTTTTCCCCACTGTTGGCAAAACTTCAAATTTTTTATGTGCAAAATATTAGAAGACCTGCCCGAATTCACAGCACACAAATGCAACACGTGCATTAACATTAGTGGGATCTTGATAAATTGTAAAGTAATTAGTGATGCTTGAAGATGACATGCCCTTTAGAGCTGCACTGCCACAAAGTCAGAAGACTCTACCTCTGTCCTACCAATGGGTTTTGATTGCAGAATGGACTTCTGTGCGATCATCTGATTAACTGTAGAATTTTGATGGAAAGGTCTGTCAAACAGGCAAACTTGAACAGTTTTTTTTTTTCAGACAACATGATATTGATCCAAATCTAGTAGTACAAGGTAGGTTTTATACTATCCTTGCATGCTGCCACCAGTATCCAGCAAAGAATATTTACTGGATGAGTCCAAAATACTGTTGTTGTGGTTTTAAACTCAGGTAGTGGCAAACAGCACAACCACTCGTTCACTCTCTCCCTTCCTAGGGATGGGTGAGAGAATTAAAGGGGTGAAGGCAAAAAGATGCTCATGGCTAAAGAACAATTTAACAACTAAAATATAACAAAACTGAATAATAATAACAGTAATATATACAAACATACAAATGAGTGATACAAAGTGCAACTACTTGTCACCCCATGACTGGGGCTCAGCCTGTTCCCAGCTAATGATCCAAGAGCAGGGAGAGTCCTGAAACTGCAATCCCAGAAAAGAGATAAGAGACCAAATGTCAGAGACAAAGAATGACTGAGAGATGACCTCAAGAGAGAGAGAGCGAACTTCTGGACAGAACCTCATCTCTATACTGAGCATGACATGCATGGTATAGAATACACCATTGGCCAACTTAGGTCTCAATCCTAAACCTAAGGTTGAATCCTAGGCTAGTAATTGGGCTGTGGTCCCTCCCAGCTTCTCCTCCCCCTGCAGACACTGGCACTGCAGAGTAGCTGGAAAGTCCTTGACAGTCCTGGCAGCAACTGTAAACATCAGTATGTGATTGGCCTTCTTCTCAGCACAAATCCAAAACACATCTTCTCACTGGCTGCTGTAAGGAAAGTTAACTCTGACTCAGCGAAACCAGGACAATTACATTGGTGAAACTATTAACTAGCATGTATATTCTGTTACTTCAGTTGATTTTCTACACTGGCAATTTGTAAGCAATCTATAACAGTACATGTTAATTTACATTAATTTATGTCCGTACATTATGTATCCACTAAGATTTATTTTGAAAATTAAGACTAACAAATATATTATTTGTTACTACCACATTAATTTGAAAAGGAAAAATTTTAAATAGGAGCATTGCAAAGATTTTCAAATACATATATAGGAATGTAACAATTGTGAGTAGAATAATATACTCTCTAAAAATATGGACCTTTTAGTTTGTAAATTAAGCATTACAATTGTAGGAACATTCCTCCTCTTCTTCTTACATGTACTGAAACAAATAATCCTAACTTTCTTTAATCTGATATTTAGTATATTTGTATTATGAAGATTTAACTGTTTCATTTTTATTAAATCCTCATTGCTTATCTTCTGTATAATTATTTTATTTCCCAGAACTGCTTTTCACCAGAGGTTATTATTTATATGATTTTTATAGTATTTCAAGAATTACCACTAGTTTGCCATTAACTCTTTCCCTCATATATTACCTCTAGTAAATATAGGTTTTTTAGTTTTGTAGAGATTTCATAAGAATGTCATATTTTATCAAAAATGTCCATGAACCTCATATTTTTTTTTAATTCTAAGCATTAGATACTTAAAATATGTCAACCGTCACCTGTTTTAAGTTGAGGAACTGTGAACCATTGATTTAGGTTTTCCTCTATTTAAATCTGTCAACTTTTATTTCAAGGGCACTAAACTGTTGTTAGTTCTATCAAAACAGTCTGTTTGACAGGAATATCTAAATGTTTGTTGCTGCTTGAATATATTTCCAGAATATTTTCAATATATTCATTACAGAGAAAACTGTCTTTCATTTTTTTCCTTATCTATTCATTGTCTCCCTTTCTTAATGCCCATGAAATTTGCCCTGCCTTTTTACAGAAGTTTTGGGCTCAAAAAAAAAAAAATTAAAATAGTATTCCCTTTTTAGAAACCATAAGACCAATAGCGAAACAAAAATACAAAGTTTAAAATAATTTGGAAGTTATTAAAGGCACAGCAACATCACACAGGCATCCCACTCAGCAATGAAAAAAAACCTTTCTAAAAAATCTTGTTAACTTTTGCTTCTTTGTTCTATAAAAAGTTTGTGACTCAATTGCAACTTCTTAACTGACATGGCTTTCAAACCATTCTGTTTTAATAAGCAAAATAATCTTTTCTCACAGGGGAGAATTAAGAAATATTTCAAATTTGCCTTTAAAAAAAAAAAACCTTTTCTAGTCATCACTGCAAACACGGGAAAGGGAACTTTAAATTCTCTCTCGCTGACACAGCTTCGTTATTGCATGGTGCAGAACAGCAGTAGCTACCTCAAATAAGTAAGCAAGCACTTAGTAAGTACATAATAGATAAGCAGGCACTGAAAGCAGTTTTTCTGTTTCTCAAGGGTACGTCTAGTTCAATGTTTCAAAAATTTCTCCACATAAAGAAAAACAAAGCTTGTATTGATTTAGTATGCTCAAAGCTGGGGTTTAAAGTAAGCTAACAGCAAAGCTTGGATGTGAGAGCTTCAACAGCCTCTATTCAAAAGAATAATGTCCTCAGTGCTAGAAAAATAACAATATTTTAACTAGAAAGCTGCTGTATTTGACATTGCCTATCTACACAGACACATTCTTCTGAAATAATTCTGCAGGCAATCTGGGAAATGCCACCACACTAAAGGTTAATTAAGCAGTGAGACATGACAAATCATGCCGTAGTGCAAATTTGAACATACCTCAAGAAGACAACGAGGCAGGAGATAAAGCAAAATGCCTCTGGTGCACTAGAGCTATCTGTTTATTAGAACAAATGCACGCTGAATACAAAAGAAAAACTCTCAAACATCCATTTTCAGTTTTTAAATGCACACGTAAAAGGCTGGAGGAAAATTTGACCAAACGTATCAAAAGAGTTGGAGTACAATTCTGACCCAGCACACCAAGGGCTATACAAACAACAGGATCTTAGGCAAAAGGATGACACATCAGAGTGCAGAAATGCTTCAGCTGGTGGACGATGTGCTTCAAATTAATGACAAGTTTCAGTTGTGTTACTTTCTCTTTAAGCACAGAAAGTTGTATTGTGCCCTCATAGCAAGAATTAACATTAAAAATATTCACTGCAGTAGCATTCTTTCAAGTCCTGAGAGGAGCTGAAATGATACAGACATGTTGTTAGACCTAACTACAGGAAAAAAAAAATCAATCTGCTTCTTTGTTTCAGATTTTAAGTTCTGCCGACATAACACGGAAATACTTCCAGCAAATGCAGTTTTCTGACACTTAAGTACTTGTGACACAGATTTGGTCCTTTTCTTAATACAGATTTTGATGGCACTACTAGATATAATACGCATCATACCTTTCTCCACTCTAAACAACCTTGTATGATATTTTAATTTTGTATTACAACTACAGTAGTCCAATACCTGAGGCTTTATGCCAAAAAAAAAATAATAATATCTGAGTATAGAAAGAGCAGACTTCATCAGAAATCTTGTGGTGAAGCTGATAGACTAAAACTTTGCCAGATGCAGTTATTCTTAATGATTTGAAGTTATTTCAATTTGTTTATAACTAATTTAAAACTCATTCTCTGTGATAAGTATATTTTGTATTATTATTCTACAGCAAATTAGTATGTATTAAATCTGTCTCAATTCCAAAACACCTGAGCTGTCGTTTGCTCACTGGTGTATGAATGTGCAGAAAGGATTTTACCATTTTTGTTATGAACAATTGGGAAAAAAGAGGGAAACAAACTCTCTCTGGAAAGATGGACAAGTGCTGAAGACATCAAGCAGGAACAAACAGTTCCTCTGCCAACAACTTTTTTTTTTGTGACCCTGGCTAAATCACATAAATGCTTATTTTCCCACCTGTGCACCATGGGTATAAATACATTTTTTCACAGCCCTTTATTATCTACATATTTTGAAACTACTCAGTGAAGGAAATGGATAGCATTCTTAACAGGCATGTGGATGTGTTCTGGTATCAAAAGGATCTCCATTAATATTATCATGGTAGAAACAATGATCTGCCTTCTGCCATTCCATAACAGCTCTCTCTGAACATATCCTTCCTTAATTTGTTGACCTCTCAAGCCATTCCAGTTTCTGTGGATCTCCTTTGGGCTGCCCAATCTTCCCTACATGTTTCAGGGGAATCCCAGCTGTCTAGATTATGCATTCTGGATGTCATGTTGCCCAAAATTAGATTGCACAGAGTTCTTTTGCACTGAGGCCCAAGTATCTAATTTCTACCAAAATCAAGAAGAAATGGGTGAAATTCCTATGAATGTTTGTAAGTCTGGTCAATGCAGAAGGTCACATCCACCGCCCCCTGCCAGAGGGTACTGTCCTCAGAGCAAAGACAGCAGCATGGGCAGCACAGTTGTGCCACAGCTCAGGTCAGGATGATGTTGCAAAACAGATATTTTCATAGTGAATTATGGACTTCTTTTATATAGATGTGCCACACAGAGATTTCTATTAGATTTTCCTGAAAGTCTGCCTTAAAATTCTGTTTCCTTAGACATTCACCTGCCATTTTCATAGACTTGACAACGTTCTGCAATACCTGGCATGAGCTTCTTAAAGGTATGAATTGCCAAAGGCTTCATCTTCTTTAAGCAAATACTTGCTTGTTGGATTGTATCTTCATACCTTTTACTAGTTCTTCCCACATAGTTAGGTATGAGATAATAATAATTACTTGTTATTAACTTTTTTGCAGGTATTATCAGTTAAGAAATTCTCATGATCTACCTTGCCCTTTGCCAGCAAGGAGACTATTTCTGTTGATTTTGCATAATTTAAGCAGTTACTGAAGACAGTGTCGCAGATACATAGACTATTACAATTTCTTTTCCACCATCTGTCAGTTACAGTTTTCAGGTTTTAGTGTTTCCGTGAATGAAACTGTGTTCTACCTACCCCTGGACCTTGCAACAATTTTTGGTTATGCAGATCATCCTTGCTTTCCTTTAAGCTTTCAGAAAATCTGTGCCCATTCCCACAAACAACTGCACTTTTCAACCATGAAGCACGGAGCAAAAATCATCTTCCTTCTCAGACAACAGTTAACACCATATTTACACATAAAAAAAGCAGTTGTATGTTTAACAAAAGAAGGCACCCTACCAGAGTATGACTTAGATCAGTGAAAGAGGATTCAGTTTGCACATAGTGCTTTTTACAGCAGAATACATTACTATATACAGCACAAAAACCACTTCCCCTAATTGAATTTCTTTTTAAGGGTATTCATATTTAAATTCCTTATCTGACATTACTGACATTGTTACACAATGTGTTACATCATTAAAATGGGTTAATTTTCAGGGACTGGGTTCTGCATTTTTGAAAATCAAAACTGTTGTGAGAAATTATTTCCTAATGTCTTAACATGCTTTTGGGGAATATCGGGCAGGAGATTCCTTAAAAGACAGAAATCTTTACTTTCAATATAAAAAGATAAGAAGAAACAGTTCTTAATCTGACACCACACAAATACGTGCAGTATTTGAGCCATGTCCTTCATTTGTTGAAAAACATAACAAATTTCTACATAGGGAAGTTTTCCTATGTATGGCATAGTCTAGGACCAAACTCTTCTTAGGAATAATACTTTATAATTTTATAAGCCCCTTGAACCAGGAGCAGGGAGCTCCAGCCTTACAAACAGAATTAAACTTGATCATACAACCAACTTGTGTGATAGGTGGACATCATTGCCATTCTTGCATTTCAGAAATTGACACATATAAAAGTGCAAAATGGAAGGTTAGGACAGAAAGATCAGAGGCAAGACAACAAAGGATAGCATTCACCACAAGCTCTGACTGAGACACAAATCAATCCCTCTCCACACTGAAGAAGCACAGGGTTCCATTTTGATCCAAATTGACAGAACCTATAAGTGTGTCCTTCTATTTCCTGTCTGTTCTTTACAAAAATTATAGAGACAGAAAGTTCTCATAATCTAGTCTGATTTGCTTTACAGCACATGTGCTTGGAATTCCTCATAGCCATTCCAGAGTATATCTTTACCAAAAAAAAATGCATTCAAAAATCCTCGAGCATATAACACACAGAACTGAAAACGGTTTGTTACCTCTGAGCTCCATTGCATTCTATAGCAAGCAATGTATAACATAAGTAATTTCCTGGAAATATCAAGCTCCATCTCCAAAAGTCCATTCTTATTTCCTGTCAAATTTAAGGAAAACAGACTGATTCTTCTAGTAATTCTTATTTTGCTAGACTGAGCAAACCAAGTTCTGCTAGTCTTCTCCTATGTGTCTTCCACGCTCTGATCGTTCTAATAGTCTCTCTCTAATTTTTGCGCTCTGAATTTTTATTTCTTGGGCGTGTCATAAAAATTTTCTAATCTGGTACTTTATAACACAGACAAGAAATATTTCATTACCAGGTTTAATGTAATTTTTAGCAATTAGGCCTTACAAAGTGTCAATAACTGCAATGCAGATAGATTGCACATTTCTATGACCAGAAAATGACTCAAAAATAAACAGAAAAGAATGTAAAATTTTGAAACAGAAGAGGAGACATCCCAAGCAAAATTTAAGAGTTAGAAGACTTTATGGCAATTAGATATTTTTGTCTCACATAATTCTTCTAAAAATGGAACTTCAGTGTTACCAGAAAACTCTTAAATAAAACTGAATGGAGAAGAAATTGTTGGTTGTCACCATCAGCAAAATAAGAGCTGACTACAAAAGAATTGTAGAGGGATTTTGAGGTTCTGATTGGGTGATAAAAGAGAAAATTAAATTCAGTGTTGATAATACAAAATGAATTACACAGACAAAATCCAAATTTATCATGTCTAGTGAAGGCATCTGAACGACCTACTAGTAACAATGAAATAGATCATGGAGTTTAAGTCAATAATTCTATGAAAATGTCATCTCAATGCTCAGGAGAAATATTAAAAAAAATAATACTAAGAACTAAAGAGCAGAAACCAAAATTCTATTATGCCACTACATCAATCCCTAAACCCTTCCATCAAATATTGTAATCTGATCTTAAAATAAAAATAGCAGAAACAGAAAAATTATGAAGAACAGCATGGATATTCAGCAGCATAGATTTGCTTATTTTATCCTTTTAGCTCGGGACCACCAAAGACACTTTCTTTCTTTTTATTTTTTTTTTCCAGTTCCAACTGGGATGTACATAACATGAAGGAATGACCTTAACTGAATGTCACCCAGATACTTTGTGGAATAGGGCAGAAATAACTAGGGCAGCAGTCTAGTACACTTACAGAGAGCACTATGTGGATTGCTTCATCTGCATCTTGTACCTCAACACGAACTTCACAATATGTTTTAAATTAATTAAATAAACCTATGTTTTATTTCCAAACACAACTTTGCATAATTGTCTGTTTGGTTACAGTATTCTCCTCTTGCCAAGTTATTTGTGGAAAATTAAGACTAATGATCTAGAAGATTTTTCTTCTTCCTCTTATCATTGAGAAATACACGTCTCCTTTTCAATGGGAGAAAAAAATCTCCTCTGCCATTAACAAGGGTTCTTTCTCTTTATGTGTTTGTATTCTGTTCTGAAAACAGCTTTTACAGCTTTTGCTCAGGGATTTTGTTTATCTTTGGTCACAATAAGCGATGTTGGTCTTTCTACTAAGACAGATGACAGTCTGAAAAAAATGTTGAGGCAGATCTAGAGGCATAAATATGAAAATCAAGCCCTTTGGATGAAATTTTAACTACACCTTATCTCTAGTATGAAGTTAATTTTCCACTTTGATTAACATCAACTAGAAGAACAACTGTATGTGGAAAGTTAATATGTAATAATCTAATTAAGAGACAGACATTTTCATACATAGCAAACATATATGTTAGGAATGAAATATTAATTGTTAGCTTGAATTGATAAAAATTTGCTCAAGCTTTTCTCACAAACAAGCTGTCCTGAAGCAGGAATCTTTTCTTTAAAATAAATGAAGAATAATCAGACAAAAATAAAAAAAAATTCTGCCCAGGTTCCAAACATAAAACAGGTTTCCCTTCGTAATAAACCAGAAAGGATGTCAGGAGGAACCAAAGAAAGAGTAGAGTGGGTATTCTGTCAAAAAAAAGGCAGCAGCAGAGTATCAGACAGGACCAGGATTCTTGACTCTCAGGTCAAATATTCATGAATCACAGCAGCTGCTCTGCCACATACTCCCACTCAAGGCGCATGTCAGAGTGACTGCAGATACGCTAGTCAAACCTCAGTGGATAGGTAGTTTGAGCTCTCAAATCGGTGTGCTTGCAGCAATAACAGTGGAATCTGTGAGTCAGAACCTATTATTTGTACTTATATAAATGAGATTACAATCAGGCCTTTTGTCTTTTTCATATAAGCTGTGACCTTTTTTTACGGGAAATAATCTTCTGCTCTAAAACTGAGCCTTCAAATAAACTGCCTGCACATTTAAAATAAAAAGAATTGCTATTGCAATTTCTTCACTGTACACTGAGCACAGGATTTGTTAGTGTTGCACAAATCATTTTTCATAATGTTCTGATCAGACTGAAGCATTCCTTGTCTTCTAATGTTTAATGTTCCCTTAAATTCTATAGTGATTAAGTCAGGAAAGACAGACAAAATATAAAAACAGCAGAGAAACATCTTCGTTTTTTTTCTTGGCAATTTCAGGTTCTCGGGTAATTTAATCTTCTCAAGTCAAGAAGTTCAAAGTAAGTTTCCAGCATTACAACTAAAAACAGGCAAGCAGGCTTGATACTTTTCTTGTTCAAAGGAAAAGTAAATGGTAAATTTGATGCTGCTTGATCTGCTAAGAACAGTAAACACTTGTTCAAGCCCACGATTTAATTTTTGCTCTCTTAATACTCTGTGATTTTCCCCTCATGCTGTAGGTCAAACTCAGCCAAAGATTCCCTGACATTTTTCACTAGGTATCTCCCAGACCATGATGAAGAATTAGAAAACTTGTTATTAGCTAAGCATGGGAGAAAGGAATAAAATGTTGTTATTTTTGTCTTACCTTTCTGCTCAACATAAAGTCAGGCCAAAAGTTCAGAAAAGAAACTAGAAAAATGTAGACAGTCTAAATTAATATGCTTTTCAAGATTAAGCTCTTAGGTACTTATTCAAAAGAAAATTTCTACTAATTTCAGGACTAATGTGCTAATGAAAGTGTAAAGTTTTGGTTTAGTGCAGATATTCTTAGCTTCATCCTTATACAAGGATTCTAACCAAAAAAGCTTTCACACTCAGATCCTGCTTTTGATGGGAGTTTTACACCTCTAACTAATCATTGCTTTTTACAAAATGTGTTGTGTTCTTGAAAAATACCTGACAGATAACTTCATGTAGCATTTATATCTTCCTATACTGTCTATAAAATACTATGACAGTATGTTTATGGGATTACTGCAAGGAAACCAAGAAGCAAAAGTTACATTGCATAATTTGCATTAAGACTGACAAACAATAGTCACAATGGACATTGGGCAACCAGCAAAGTGAAGTTGGCAAAGAAAAATGCACACTGTGCCTTTTTGTACTGTAAACATCTTTGGAAACTTACAGCAGACTCCTTCCGAAACCTCGTGGCAGGTTATGGAGCACATTCCTACATCTGCTCCCAAGTCTTTCCATGGGTGCTACATACTGTTTTTAATAATATGTCACTGACTTAACCTTAAAACTGCTTGGCATTGCTTTAACCTGCCTTTTACTCTTCATCAAGGAGGCACAAACCCTGACATGGTTGAAGTACTGACCACCTACAGCCTGAAAATGAAAGTCTGAGTATCCATCTGAGCTGCTTTGTGAATCCTTTTGGTTCTACAGGGCTACATAATCTTTAAGAGTTTTGGTCTGCTACATTTCAGAACGCTCACTAGAACTCAATTTCTCTGTCATCAGGTTGCATCAGTGGAAATCTTTACATACGTAAACTGGAATTTAGTCACTATATTTAGAAAAAAAAATTCAAAATCGACATTATAACGAAAAATCATTCTAATTTCCTCTCAAAGATAATAATTTGTAAGATGTAATATGCAAAAAATGTACAATTAAGAGCAAAATCAAATGAAAACATAGCTAGAAGAAATGAAGTTGCAAGTTTTAATACTTCCTGTTAATCTGACCAGCTTTTCAAGCCTACATTCTTTGTGTTCAGAATGGCTTCCTCAGGTGCCATGGAAATATTATTGCTATCCTTATAAAACCTATGGCTTAGAGAAAAAAAGTTGTGTTATATATTGGTCCTTCAGTCCTTTTATATCGTAATAGCCATAGAAATGACAGCGATATTACAAATTAGATCAGTAAGACTAGATGAGGTGACTACTCAGTACCTATGGTTAGGTCTAGCCCCTCTTCTGTTTCATTGCTATCTTAGAGTGTTCCTTGGCTATTTAATCAGCATTTCTTGTCATAAACAACTCATTAGCTGAATTCAGGGTAAACGTTTTGAGGTTTGGGTTTTTTATGTCGTAATTTCTGTTCATAAGTAGACCAGAGCAGAATATGATGCACCAAACAAAATATTGTTAGCCTTATAAACTTTGCAGTACTGTTACTAAAAAACTGAAAATGTTCATAAGAATCCAGTTACTGTTTAGAATGGAAGATAAATGCAGGGAAGGTGGAGAAGCAACATGCTTTATGAAAAAGAAATACAACCCTGCCTTTTAGCTGTTCAAGTCCTACACTTTGCCACCTTTAAAAAAATCAGATCAATAGAATGATTTATTTAAGTTACACTTTTATTTCCTCTAACTTTCTGTTCTCAGTCTTCCTAGGTCTCTAAAGCTTGGATGGACCAAAATCTGAAGTCTATATAAAGAAGAAAACAGTAACTGACAGAACTTAAGCATAGTATAAAACTCTTCTTTTAATACCAATAATAACATATTAGGTGATTTTAGACATAAGTAATGAAGTTGTTATATGGAGAAAGCCACTACCTATGAAAATATCATGGTCAGTCTTACAGAACCACTTACTCAGCTGTCATGCAAGTGAGGAATTTCCTTACTTTTCTCTAGGGGTAAGTAAAATCAAAATGTTCTGCTCGTATCATACCAAACATATTCAAAGCCTAAACTTTCATGTAGTTTTACTCTCCTTCACTTTCTTTGAGTATAGTCCTTCCTTATGTATGTAAAGAGCCCAAATAATTCTGTTAAACTCACAGTACTGCCATGTGGTAGATGCAATTGCCTAATTCCTCATTTTATCAACTGTACAAGAGAAATTCACTCCTTTGACTCTAAGCCAAGAGCAAAAATGTTCCATCAGGTAAACCAGAATTTTTAAGGTGGATTTTGGATTCTTAAGACTAGTGTCAGAGTTTTCTAAAACCTTGTTTAGCTTAACTCTCTCTGTCTTTACTACTGAAATGTAATTCTATATGTAAGTGTACTTAGCAATATCCCACCTTTGAACTATGTCCTATTTTGATCCATAAAGCAGGCAGTGCCTAACTGAAAGAAGGCTTAACCTACAAATCCTATTATACATAACAGCACTGAATTTAGCCGAAAATCCAATATTCATGACATCTGTTGTCAAAAAATTACTGTGGTGATGACCATATGATAGTCTTATTAATAGAATTCTTTCCTACATGATAAACCTTGACTCTAATCCTGCTGTAGCCTGACTGTACCTATATTTCCTACCATTCAGAAAAGACTTAAATATTCAAGGCTATGGTATGTTAGGAATAGTCCTTTTGCCTCAGTTACTTATCTTTGCTTTAATGATTGACTTGGACTTCGGGGTGTTGGTGAATGAGAAGCTCAACATGATCTGGCAATTTACCCTTGCAGCCTAGAAACCAACTGTGTCCTGGGCTGTATCGAAAGCAGTGTGACCAGCAGGTCGAGGGAGGGGATGCTTCCCCTCTGCTCCACTCTAATCAGACTCCTCCTGCAGTGCTACATACAGCTCTGGGCTCCTCTGCACCAGAAGGACATGGACCTGTTGGAGCGGGTCCAGAGAAGGCCACAAAGATGGTCAGAGGCTGGAGCACCTCCTATACGAGGACAGGCTGAGAGAGTTGGGGTTGTTCAGTCTGGAGAAGAGAAGGCTCCAGGGAGACTTTTGAGCACCTTTCAGCGCTGAAAGGGAGCTAAGGGGGGACAGGGAGGGACAATTTAAAGCTGGAAGAGGGCGCATTTAGATTAGATATTTGGAAGAAATTTTTCACTTTGAGGGTGGTGAGACACTGGAACAGGTTTCCCAGAGAAGATGTGGATGCCCCATCCCTGGAGGTGTTCGATGCCAGGCTGGATGAGGCTTTGAGCAATCTAGGCTAGTGGGAGATGTCCCTGCCCACGGCAGAGGGGTTGAAATTCCATGATCTTTAAGGTCCCTTCCTACCCAAACTACTTTGTGATTCTACATTTCTATGGTTGATACCCCAGCATTATGCGGACTGCACTAGCTCAGTGTCTCAGCTCAGTGTTGCTTTGAATAGCACTGACACATCCTGAGGTTTCAGTGGAATTTCTTTAATAAGTATATAAGTTCTAAAAGTCAGGCATTTACTAATAATAGGACTACAACACCCATAAATCTATTTTAGCAATAGCAGAATATAGCCTATATACAATAACTTATACCGTAACCAGCAGCATTTCATTACTCTTACTTTTTCTTTTCTGCTAAACTTTAATCCTTTACTGCCCAAGGCCAAGTTGTATCCATTGAACAACCAACTTTGGAGGGTTTCAGTTTTCCCAGCTGAAAGTAACGGCCATCCTGAGCTGAGCTTTCAGAATTCTCAGAGCAGACAGACTGAACTTGGAAAGTGAACGTTCTCTGCTGCATTAACAAGTTCAAATCGTTTTATAGAAAGAATAAGTTAGTGTACTGTGTTCTTCCATGCCATCAACGTGTACACTACACCTACACTGTCTCCCTAAGACTGGCACACAATTTTTAGTTGCATCAACTTAACATTCTTCCCTCTACATCATTTAAACAACCACTAGCATTGTTACATATGGGCAGATTTAGTCATCAACCAGTGAAGACTATCAGCCTATACAGCTTGGGGGTATTATCCTAATTTTAGAAAAGAAAGACTGAATATCAGAAAAATTAATCACTTGTCAAATTGAAAATCTATAAATGGTGGAGAAGTGACACCGTATTTATGGGGCTATAATCGTAAGAACATCCTTTATATTTATCCGGTGAGTCCATACTGAGATTTTGTCCTAGGCTATGAGAAGCTGACAAACACTCCCTTGCATATTGAGGCTGCATCTTCTCTCGAGACCACAAATTCAAAATGTTCATTAACTATGTCCTGGATTTAGAAACACAGAAAATACTTCAAATTTAAAAATAATAATCAACAAGCTTGTAAAAGTCAATTGACGGAGGTACACGGTACAGTAATTAAAATTGACTTTATCTTTGCTTTGTCAGGTTTCAAAATTAATTGCTTGTCCAAAACTGCCAACAAGATATCTATTGTGTTATGGAGATCAATTTAAGCATAGCCACTATCTGAAAGGAGACACAACTGGCTCAAAATGAAATACTTCAATATATGCCAAAACTAAAATCAGAGAAGATTTTTTATTTTTTAAAAGTGGCAAAGTTTTCACTGTTGGGCCCTGTAGGAACAGTTTCCTGCAGCAGGAGACTCCATAATATGGTCACTTAGGTCATGGGATGTATAGGAACACATTGTAGTTCCCAGTCTTTCTTTTAAGAAAGCTTTGAACATCCTGATGACATCTCATTCATTGAAAATATGATAATTTTTCATTCATATCAATGATGTGCTTCTCATCTATTTCAGTAATAATTAACATTACAGAGAGTCTGTACAGTATTTTCATAGTGATTCTAAGAACAGAGACATACACAACTGATGTGAGTGACAGCTTTAGAGGAGCTGTGAGTTTTATTTACCCGTTGTCTGTTTTGAACTTCCCCAGAGTCCTTAAACAGAGAAAAAGCAGGAAAAAATTTGGACTTCAAACTACAGAGACGCTAACATGATACCCATACTCAAAAGAAAACTGAAAATTAAACAGAAATTCAAGGATGTAAGTGCTGCTTCTGCAGTTAAGATCTCTGTGATAAGGAGGGTGAACAAAACAGATACAGACTAACTAGAAAACTGATGTGAATTTATAAAGGGAAGCTACGCTTAACAAGCTTGATGAAAATCACTGAAGAATAAATGAAAGCTGACAGTAGTGACATTGACAAGTTCACTTAAACTTCAGGAAGGGTCTGGATACATAGTCTCCAAAAAGACTGTTACACAGGGTTAGCAAGTGAAGTATGGCTTGTGATATGATTAAGAAAAAAAGGTACATTAAATCAGCATAATTCTGTCAGTCAGTGAAAGAAGTTACCACCTCTGAGGTACACTAAAAGAGGCGATGTGGAGGTGTTTTGCCAGTCGACAGGTTAGCACAAAGGACACAGGCACCAAATTTTTAAAAAAGTAAGCTTATTTTTACTTATGTTTAAAGTGATAAAATAATGAGGAAAATAATACAGTGAAAATAAATTAAAGCAAGATAAGGTAAAGCAGTGAAATAATAAGTGAACTACTTTAGCATGCATAAAATAAGGTAATGCACCTAATCATTACTACTTAGAGTTAGCGATGGTGATTAAGAAAGATACATCACCAATTGCCCTATCAATACATTACCATCATCTAGATCCACAGTCACTGGGGAGCCTGTTTGCAGCAAGGATTTGCAAAACCCTTCCTGGCAATTGGGAGATTTCTACACAGTGTGTCCACGATATAGATGAGGCATCCAAATTTCCCTGCAAACATTCCCCCCTTTTATACAATTGAATAACAACTTTATATCTTAAACTGCGAAAAAGATCTGGTGTTAGCATCATGTTAACTTTCATCTTGAGTTTGGCCAGAACATCAAGAAGTTATCAAGAGTAAAAGAATCTGGTAATCTTGATTATGTGTCTCTCAACAAAGCCTGTCACTGCCCTGTTACACTCTTTTACCTAGAGGTCTGTTTGTCGATTTAAGATAGGTATATGTCTTTTTTGCGAGTGGGGCTACTGTTACACAAATATTACCTTACAGCAAGCATTACAACAAATCTTTTATAAATTTGCATATATTCATAAGGTAATACATTGCATATGTGGTCAATATTATACATATTAGGTATATTGTTATGTTGTGAGGTCCATCTAGAGGTCAGCCTTGGTTCAGGGCCTCACTGCTCAGGCCCCAGTATTTCAAGAGGGAAATTCAGTTTGCATCTTTTTTTACAAGGCTTGATGTTGCAAGAGTATGTAGTAAGTTTCTTCTAAAGAACGAGTCCCCAGATGCCTCTAAATTACACCAGGGAATTAGGCTAGGTAAAGGAACTCCAGCAAAAATTCAGGAGTGGCTCTCCCTAGCTTACTTTCTCTGTTGATCCACTGATTTCACTTTTGCACCAGTTTTACACCTTCGTCAACAGGAGAAGAATGAGATGCATCTCCTACCCTGGGGATAACCTGCAGCTGTGTGACAGGCAAGCAGACAGAGGTGCATTTAAACAGCTCTTTTGAACATTAATTTCACACAGTGTTGATCTTTCCTTGGCCACAGCTGATAATTTGGATCATGGATAGATGGTTTTGAAGCATAAGTAACATTAGGAAGGTTAATATTCAGTCTGAAACAAGGGTTGTTCCTGCTCTGTAGAGTCAAAATGCTCTGTCGTCTGGATGAAGAGCTCCAAGGAATACATAGGTGTTTGAAAACAGAAAGGGAAAATAAGCAAGGAGAAATAACACCTTTATTAGGGAAGCAGCCCTGCTTCAGGTGTGTCTCTCCTAGACTGATTTCCCAAGGTGTGCACAGTTTAATCTTTAAAATTATGTACACTGCCTATTTCTTGAATTCTTAAGTATTCCATGGCAACATTTCTTAAAAGTTCATGTTTTAGCTTAGTTGTCCTGGTCAGGTCACTTCTCCCTGAAGTTTTGGTGAAGTGAGCACCAAATTCTGTCCAAAATATCACATAATGTTACCCTGCGGTATTAAAATTAAATATTTTTGAGACAAACAGTTCCCAGCTTGGTTGCACTGATCTCTGCATTCAGTTTATGAAGCTCTTAAGGCACTGTCTTGATGTAGAAGGTATATAAATGTAAATAATTTTAATTATTTTTTTTACAGTATGAGCATTTTGCAATGTTCATAACAAATGTTTCAGAATTATTTGGGTGTTATTTCCAAGTTTCTTTGGCAAAAGACTTTCCTAGTTTAACCTCAGGGTCAGAATCTATCAAGCAAACATGATGCAAGTACCTGATAAACTTCACTGTATCATTTGCAAGATATTTTTCATTCATATTCAAGCCAGAATTTTTTTTTCATTTTCCAAGCATGTATTCATTTCATAATATCACACATAGATTCATTCTTTGGTTTCCATTTGCTAGAAGAATTTCATATTTTAAATGCATTAATTCCAGAAAGCTTCGTTTGTAAAACCCATACACTCGTGTTAAGACAAACGGCCTAGAGTTTGAATTTCCATTTCAAATGGAAATATAAATGTTTTTTGAAGAACAGCAGTTTCCTCCAGATTCTTTATGCTTCTTTATATACAAAGCTCATAAAAAAGACCATTTCAAAGACATAGATATGGTGCTGAAAAAGTTATCAACCTCATTTAAGAATGCAGAGAGATACATATGAGACACAAGGGAGAAAATTGTTACTAGCGTGAACACTGCAGCACAAGTATTATTTACAGCTGTTTACTAAATCACTCTAAATAATGCCAAAAATCTGCAACTCTGAAGGCGAAACAGGGCATGAAATATAATATTTAACAGTAATTTAATGAACTATTGCCAATTTGATTAAAAAATAACTTCTCCATAAGTCAAAAAATAAATTCATTATTGTAAAAAATTATCTGACTCTCACACACCATAGTGAATTTTGAGTCACTTTTTTTTTTTTAACATGCCACTTATGCGTAATCAAATTACACAAAAACCACCAAGAGAACAGAAAATGTCACTCATTGACCAGAATAAATTATCTGTGTCATATGCATCATGTATACATGTAAGCATGTTTATTTTCACTTGATAGAAAGAACAAGTAAGGACAGGCAGTACAGTTCCCTTACGTGGAAATCCTCCAGGCATCTCAAACATTGTAATCTATAACTAGGCTGATCCAGTTTATGTTATCCCACTGTTTGAGCAGACAAGGATAAATTGGATGTCATGGAACTGGAATAACATTGTAGGAAATCAGAATTACAGTATTTATAACGTGATTATTAGCACTCAGTAAACCCAATCTGATAAGATGTGCAGTATCTGAAACTCTGCTCAGCACTGTATGAAATGAAACTTACAGTTTTGCTATAGTGTGTACATAGAGATTTTTTTCACACATCTTCCATGTTTATGACCCCTTTTTTCAAGAGTTCAGTTGCCATTCTACCAGTCTTTTAGTTTTTCTCATGTGAAAACAAACTTTGGCTCAAAACATGCATCATATATTAGGCTCCACTATCAGCCCACAGAAAAGAATTCAGGTCTTTTTTTTCCAGAAAGGTGCAATACCTTAAAAGCAAACAAATGCAGAAAAACAATAAATTGTACTGCTCTGCATTAGCTGGCATCATAGATCTGAGGGTATTTTGCTACTTGCACACAACTAATGAAAATGTGAGTACTAACTCTCAGTACATTAATTTTCTAATTGAATATAGGTTGCTAACAGCCCCTACATACTTATGTTGGTCATGTTTTTACCCACACACTTTGCCAATTGTTTTTTAAATTTCACAAAGTGCTGTAAGAAGGTTGTAAGTGAAGCAAATTGGACCCTGGATAGAATAATTTTAGAATAAAGTTGATCTCATTTAGAATGGTTAAATACTTTTTCCTCCTTTCCCTTTATAGTCTTAACTTTTTTTACTAATTAAGTATATAGATTCTATAATTAGAACCGTATTCATTACTCATTACAATTACATTTGATATTTCCCAGTGCCAGTTAAAATAGTCTTTATGGTTTTTAAAAGAGTATTTGACGCACATTTGATTCTTATCACCACACTAGCATTGCAGTAGCTGGACTGAACCAATACACTTACTATCAATAAACAGTTGTGTATTAATATCGATATTAAGGATCATTATTGTCATGTATTCATTTAAGCACCATATTAAAATACAAAGTAACATCATAAAATTAAAAGGATTTTTTTTGCAATATATGATGGATATAATTTTGTAAAGCATATGTTGTATATTTTTCATAAGGTTACCAAAAGAAGGTGTGGATTTTCTGGTAAGGTAAATTGCCATAGCAACAATGAAGTAATGATATGTGACCAGTTAAACATCTGACCCTTGCTGTCAAAGATGAAGTACTTAAATCTGGTTTTCTGTCATAGCAATCAATTAATTTAATCTATATCCTCGTAACATAAATCAGTAGGAGATTCTGGGCATTAAAGAACTTCAGGAAATTAGGCTGTTAATATAATGTCCTGGTTTCAGCTGGGACAGAGTTAACTTTTTTCACAGTAGCTAGTGAGAAGCTGTGTTCTGGATTTGTGCTGAGGAGAAGCTGATCACATACTGATGGCTATAGTTGCTGCCAGGACAGTCAAGGACTTTTTAGCCTCTCTACTGTGCCAGTGTCTGCAGGGGCAGGAGAAGGTGGGAGGGAGCACAGCCTGTTACTAGCCTAGGAGTCAACCTTAGGTTTAGGACTGAAACCCAGATTGGCCAATGGTCTGTTCCATATCATGCACGTCATGCCCAGTATAGAGGTGAGACTCTTTCTGGGATTGTGGTTTTATGACTCTCCCTGCTTCAGGATCACTAGCAGGGAACAGGCCTTATCCATGGGGTGGTGACCAGTATCACTGTGTATCACTCATTTATATTTGTATATATTCCTATTATTATAATTTTTTTCAGTTTTGTTATAGTTTAGTTATTAAATTGTTCTCAACTCACAAGTTTTTGTCCCTTTACTCCTTTAATTCTCTCCCCCATCCCTGTGAGGCAGGAGGGTGAGCAAACGTTTGTGTGGTGTTTGTGGCTAGCCAAGTGTGTTATACTATAACACACAAACATAGGTATAGCTGGTTGCAAAATATTTTTGCACTCATAAAAAATCTTCATAATTTAAATAATTATTTTACATTCTGATTCTCACACAATTTTCTGTATCTTTTTGGTCACAAAGTTGTCCTACTGCTTATATCTCTCTGTTGTTAAAGTCAACAGTCATCCAAAAAATACTAGTAACATATTTCACAAATAAACATATTACAAATTGCCATCTGACAGGAAGATAACAGTGGAAAAGAAGAATAATGATTAGACCTTTCTGATTTTTCCTATTGAAAACAACTTGTTTGAAAACATGCTGCATGGTAAACCTAACAATTTTTTTTCTTGGGGTATGTCAAAGTAAGCAGCCACACTCTCTGTAGTAGAGTCACTACAAACCTTTTGGTGGAAACAATGAATAACGCTATTGCACATTGAGATTCCAGACGAACTGCAATCAGAAAGTATTCTTCCATAAATAATGATGTACATTTCAGAAGAAAATCCATGGTGCTGTTATTTCTTCTTCATCCCATCTTGGTAATGAAAGACCCTTAGACAGCAACTGCTTCGAATTCCCACAGGGCATTCAACTGAATTTTAAAAGTTGATGTTCTGAAGATGCTTTTTTTCAATACATTTTACAGGCGTACTTATAGGAAGAAAGACTTTCCAGGCGTCTTCAAAATATAATTCCATTGAATTCTAAGTATTTCGCTCCAAATAGATTGTTTAGTAAGCATTCAGTAAATTAAATACACGATTCTAATGATTTTTTGTGTGAATTCATGAAGAACTGCCTTCCTGATGCAGAGCACAGAACAGTCCCTACATGGGGATTGTTCCAATGCTGAGAAACATAAAATTTCCCTGTCCTGGGACAGCACGTGCTGAGATTAAAAAAAAAAAAAAAAAGAAAAAAAAAAGAAATAAAAAGTAAAAGCTCCTAATTCCAGTCCTAATATGCTTAAAACAAAAGCCCCCACTACAAAAGGGAAAAAATGCTCCCCCAAAAACCCTAAAAGCTGTTAAGATACAAAAGCAGGAGAGGGCAATTAGGCTATTAAGGAATCATAAATCTTGACTGTTTATGAATAACTCAAAGTGTACCTGCTAATTATCAAGTTGTGAAAGCACAAACACAGAGGTATGTTATAAATGGACACTTAAAAATATTCTTGGGTAACTGTATGCAAAAATGTAGAACTCCAGAGAAGTGTGGGAGAAAAAATAAAGGTATCACTTGAGATTTTGATAAATGGACTACCAAGATTTGGACACTTGAAGAAAGAAAATGGAATCTCTGTAATACGTAGTGGTAGAGGTTGGACTCACTCGCTCTTAGAAAAACGATATAATTTCTTGATAATAATTTTGATAAATGTAGCCCAGGTTCATGTATTATACAGTGTGATTTCTGAACAATCCTTTTAGATAAAAGTAGCAAGAGCTTTCAAAATCAAAGTATCAGCTGCTTTTAGAGATTATTATTGAACATCCGGAAGTGCCATTTTGTTTTACATTGGATGAAGAGGATGGCTCTGAATCTTAAATTAGGGAAAAAAGAGGAGTACCAAATGGAGCAACTCCAGTGTGAAAGCACTTGTGATATATTAACTCTGAACAACTTCTAGGTTTATATCTTCACTGAACCTCTTTCTATTTGTTTACATATTTAAGCATTTATAGAAAGATTCTGTATGCATGAATACAAAGTAAATAATGTTTTTCATACAGTCAGCAATATCTACTCATATTTATGGCATGATGGATTTGGCATTTGTGAGCATTTATAAATCCAGTGTAAAGTTTCTGTTATTCAGATAGTGTATGTGATCATAGAAAAAATGGACTTCCACAATTAGTCACACCACAGCAACAGCCAGCAAAGATATAACTGAGAGCATAAGAACACAAAATTGCATGTGAGGATGTCAAATGTCCGTCTAATCCAGTACTCTGTTTTCAAGATACCATGAGCAAATGTCTAGAAGTGACTACAAAGATAGATCTAATGTATTACGGTGCCTTTTTCTAAAACCATCCTATCTCTTGCAATTTGCATTTTATGCTCTTCCTCAGACTGAGACACATTCCATGATTTAATAATCTTACATGGACTTTTTATCTACGAATTTGTCTGGTCTTTCCTTGAACATGAATGTCCCACTACGGGCGGCGTCCCTGTGTTCCTCCCAGGACGCACGTGCCTGCTTCCACTGCCTGTGCATTTCCCTCTTGCGGTTCAGTCTGACCAGGAGGTCCTTACCCAGCCGTGCTGGTCTCCTGCCTTCCTTGCCCAATTTCTTGCACAAGGGAATCAAGACTCGTGGTCGGAGGAAACACAGCTTTGGATAGTTGCCAGCTGACTTCTGCTCCTTCATCCCAAACCGCAGTTTCCCGGGGAGTCCCATCCGCTACTTCCTTGTACAAATGAAGGATTCCTTTCCTACAGTTTAGGGTTTTGACTACAGGTTTTGCCGCGCCCATATCTCTCGAGATCACAAATAGGAAGACACTTGAGCTTTCTTGCTTCTCCCTTCGCAAACTCTGTCAAAGAGAGGGCATCTTGTTGCAGCATCGGGCTCTGAGACGCCAGAGGGAAGATGAGAGCAGGAGCTGCTATTCCCCCAGCCAATTCAGCCTTCAGTCCTTTTTTTCATTCCTATGTTATCCCCACTCTGCAGGAGGCGACCTGATATCTGTCATGAGATGTGGGGAGCCAGGGGAAGAGGC
>WKFP01013609.1:465318-496524 GCA_011057875.1 Pterocles orientalis | reverse complement strand
GGTGTTCAATGTAATGAACAGAATTCTTTTGATTTTCTGTAGGGAGGGTTGGGGAGCACCTACTCCGGTTTCAAGCAGAAGAGAATCTTAAAACTGTAAGGGTCAGAACACCAGGGCATCTTCATTGACAAGTCAGTTTCTTGTAACAGAAGGATATAAATCTGTGCCATAAGGACTGGGAGAAGGAAAAAGATTTAACTGTTATGTGACTGTAACAGTTACGGTGACTATCTGTATCAATAGTGTAAGTGTCCAGCTTTTGTGATGAAACTGTATTTGGCGTTTTCCTTTTTTAGTGGAAAGGCATTCCATTACTGAATTTCTTTGTGTCTATCCACATATGAATGGTTAAGGTATAAATAACCAGTTCTCTGTGCTTCAAAATAAACTACTAAAATGTGAAACTGGAAGAAATAGGCCCATAATTGCACAGCATATTAAATGACTGTTTTATTTCTCTCCACACATGCTAGCTATAAATAAAACAAAAGTCTCTGAAAATCTGCCTGAAAGCTTTAAATCAGAGGAATATTGGATCTTTGTGTATCCACAGTAGTCCAACTAAGTTGGTAGACACTGGCTGGGCTCCCAGACCAAAACTCCTGGGGCTTTCTGGCAACAGCACTAAGCCATAAACACCAGATGCAGTATATCTAACAAAATTAAATATCAGCATTTTTTTTACAGTTGGCATTTCAGAAACACAGAGTTCATTTAAATGGTTCCAGGGGTTTGTCTTTGCACCTGAATTGCAATTGCTGTACTTCTGAATGTGCTGGTGTGGAATCTCACAAACACTATTTTCCCTGGCATGCCTGTATTGCTGTCCCTTATGTAGCCATAAGTGTGCAAACAACTTTCCTCCTTGCTTGCCCCTTAGTACCTGCCCAGTGTTTTAGCAGAAGTCTTGTAAAACGTGTAAAAAGTGCTGGTGAGCTGAGGTATGTGCAGGCAAGCAGAGTACAGGCTTGCTTTCTCCTTGTGTCTTCAGAGTGAAGTGACAGACTGGGAGTTTTAACAAATTACAAATGCCATGAAGGCTCTAATGTGTGTATTTGAAAGCATCATGTTATTAGCTGTGACAGTGTCTGCCAAAGCAATTTCACAGCTGTGCTCCTGGCTTGCAATTCCCCAGGACAATCTTTTCTGTGTGTCACTTGTACGCTAATTCCTGGTGTTCGTTTAACACCTACAGGATACTTGTGTCTGGTAAACAATTATTGTTGTTGATGAGATTTATCCCAGGCCCCTGTTTCAAGTATTATATATTGCTGCGGTCATTCCATGCATTAAATATATCTTGGCTATTTTAGTCTTTAAGTATAAAGAGACCAGCAGGAAAAAAAAAAAAAAGAAAGAAAAAAAAGAAGGCTATTAGTTGCTCCTGTGGACTAAATTTTTTCTTGCTGTACTTGGCATTTAGCTAGAACCGTTCCCTAGCTTGTTTTACTTTGCTGATTCGTAGTTTTGTCAAGCATGTTGGGAAACTCTCTAGCTAGTATGGCTATTAAACAAGTTTTACCATTTGTGTTGCAAATCAAGATTTTTGTGATGCACAAGGTGGTTACTGTTGACTAGATTGATTTTGAGACAGGTTCTCACTTCTATGAAGATCCTTGGCATGCCCTTAAAGGATGCTCTGCATGACCTGGCCAGTGCAGAAAGGGCCCCTACTTTCAAAAGGTGGCTGTAGAATAGCCAGTGAATACCGTGTTATAACAGGGTCATGAACCACTGGAACAGGTTGCCCAGAGAGGTGGTAGATGCCCCATCCCTGGAAACATTCAGGGTCAGGCTAGACAGGGCTTTAGGCAACCTGATATATTTGATGTCCCTGCTCACTGCGGGGGGGTGGACTAGATAACCTTTAAAGGTCCCTTCCAACCCAAACCATTCTATGGTGATACTGCACACAAGCTGGGTACTTTTTCCATGTGTCTGATGACAAAATTTGTCATCAAAGTGATGTTCTTCCTTTGCTTCCACACCTTGTTGGGGATAAATTCTGCCCCAGTTACACGTGTGAGTCTGGGCAGGGCTTGAAGCTTATTCAGGCTTGAGACTTGTTCTTTCAGAAGTTAGGGAGGGATGTGGTGGGAGCTCTCAGTAATTCTCAGCAAATGGTGTTTTGTCCGATGTGTGGTTGAAATAGCTGCACTGTTCTCTTGGTGCAGAAATGCACACTGAGAATCCTGCTTTGGCTCTAGGGTTGCCTTGCAGACGTCTGCAGCTTGTGGGGAGTACGTGTGGGACGATCTTTATGGCAGAGGATCTGATAGCTTCAGTCAGTCTCATCTTTGCTTGCATAGGTAGGCAAGGTGATCTTTCCTGTGGTAATTTTAGCTGTCAAGTATTACTTGTACAATCCAAGTTAGGTAGAGAGGCTTCACATTTATGGTGGGTTCCTGCAGAACGCTGTTCATGGGAAGGAGTAGCGTGCTTGCTGCATGTATGTGTCCTTCTCTGCTGATTACTGATAGAGTCTAGTTGTTTGTTAAATCAAAGTGCTCAGCTGTTTAAAAAGGTTAATGCTATACAGAGATCTGAGCTCTCCCAGAACTTGTTTTGTGGATCTGAGCTCCCCCAGATGGTAGGGTTGTGTTTGTTCGCTGGGTATCACCAGATGCTTTACCTGTGCTCTCTAATTCTTGCAAAATGCCTCCTGGGATGTGGACCCTGAGAGTGCCCAATTATTTTTATTGCAGAATCTAAAATTGCCACAGTATTAAAAAAAAATCTCTGAGGTGGCATGCATCGGTGTGATGATAAACCCATGTAAAGGTGGGATTTAGTGTTGACTGCGTCCTGCTGCCAGTTCCCTGTAATAACTGTTTTGCATATCTGTTGCAATTAGTTCAAGACCAAGCCCTGAGTGAGTGATGCAGGATAACATTAGTAATTTGATCATTTAGGGGAAAAAAAACCACAATGCAGAGAGGACTGTTGTTTAGTTGGGAAACTAATTGCAGTGTTAGGTGGTTTTTTATTATTTTTAGTCTCTAAATTCCTATTTGGACAGTTACATAAATTCCTAATTTCAAAAGTGTGAGTATGTTACAACTTCAATGCAATTTAAGTGGGAGCTGCAGCAGCACCCTGAGTTGAGGCCAGATATTTGGATTCTCGGATATGCATTTGGGTGCCTAAATTTGGATTTTCAAACAAGAGCAAACTCTCCCTTTGCTTTGAAGCTTTGCTGAATGTAAGGGTAAGGGGTGTGTTGTCAGGTCAGCATCAGTGTGTTTCTTTTATCTCTTCTTCATGCCCAGGCCGGCACTTCTTCCTTGTAAGAGCAAAGGATTGTGAGAATAACTGGAAATCCCTCAGGTTTCACTGCCTAAGATTAAGGCATAGAAGCAGAGTTCTGGTTCAGGGCCTTTAGCTTCAAACATCATGGGTTATGCTTTTGGGGAAGTTAGTGCAACACCACTGCAATCTACAGTACCTCTCTGTTGGGATGTACTTTTGGGTCCATATTTATTTTTGTTCCATGATTTGTTAGCCATGATCTGTGTTTCCAAACAAAGCAAGCTTGGTTCAGGTTCTCATCAAATAGTAAGAAGAGAGTGTCATGACTCTCTAAAGTTCCAAAGAGTGCTTAATTCTTTCTTTATTACATTTTCAGTTATTTAAGGCAAGGGCTTCTTATTTGTGGGTACACGTTGGCTTCTTGCACCGTTGTACCTCAGTCTCAGCTGTGATGTTAGTTGCTGTCATAGTATGAATGATCATTTTGAACTCTGCAATCTGCTGTCTTTGAAAGGTAAAATTTCTGTTTGTCACTTGAAGATGGGTTTCTCATGTAAACAGAATCTATAAAGTGGCGCTTAAGACTGGAAAAAGTCTAAAGGGATTTTTACTATAAAGATGTTGCTTAAAATCAAGGAATTCCTTTTCTGCATGCTGCATTGTTCCCATTCATGGTGAAGGAGGCAGGATTGAAGGATCGAACCCAGCTTGCTTGCTTGCTTCTCTCTATCCCTGAAATGCTTTATTTCAGGACTCAATTAAGATCAGATTTTTCCCTTGAGCTCTGTCTACAAGGTGTTGCTTGCCTCTATGAAATATTGGAATTACAGCTGCAGGATTTACTACAACAGTATTTTAAAACATTAAATGCTGGTGCAGCAGCTCTAATTAGAAATGCACCAAGTTCACTGTGCAGGTGAAGTGTTGTTTCTAAACTGCAGCATCCACATCAAGAGGGAAATACAGACTGTGCTTATACCTGTTTGAAGGACAACTTGGAGGTACTGGTGAGAAAAGCTAGAGTCTGTTGTGAAATACGACTGTACTGTGATTTCTTTCTTCTCTGATTTGAATTAGCACAGTTTGGGCCAGATTTTTGCCTGTGTAGTGTTACTGAATTGCAGCAGTTTAGATGAGAGGGAAGACCTGTGCTGAGGTGCCTAAGCTTTGTGTTACAGTGTGACACATTATGTACTTTGCCTTAGTGGTCTGTAAGAAGTAATTAAAGTGGAAGGTGGAAATCAAGTCAATTTCTACTTGACAAGTTGATTTCTATTCAGCTAGTTGCTTTTGCTCTTAAAAAAGTCATTAATATCCACTAGATTTTGTCTGATGTAACCTGACACATCTGTGACTTCCCTAAAATCCTCCATGTAAGACAGCAAGGCCCTGCAGAGGGAACTTCATCCTTCTGTCCCAAAGCCAGGCCAACCATGTCCAAACCACACCTCTCCAACGACAGACTACTCAGCCTGCCTGGGCAAACCTATCAGCTGTCTGAATCATTATGAAATGCGGTCCTAATGTCTAGCCTAAGTCATGCTTTTTTTTCAGTTAGTCCTTTACTTCTCATCCTACCCACCACGCACATGCAGCTACTTACCTGCTTCTTTCTGCAGCTGCCTTTTCATTTCTGTATTGTATGTTTGCTTGTCTGCTCTTCTATAAGTAAACCAAATCTAATTGAACTTACCTGTGTCTGTTTATGCTACACCCCTGATTTCCTTGAGAGGAAATCTAACAGGCAGAGACAGGAAAAGATTTAAGAAATGGATAGACTAGAAGAGTTTTGGTGTACATTGCAAATTGCCCGCTGTGGTACCAGACAGCCCTCATTGATCACACCTAAAGAACATGTTATTTCCTTGAACGTTAAATGTGGCAACCCACTGTACTAGAACTCGGGATTGATAATGCAAGGATAATTAGGAATTTACCAGCCCAGATTAATAGACACCTTGAGAGATGCAAGTATGATTAACTTCATAAATACATATTACAAAATCATAGGCAGTATTCTAGCTGTAATGTATTTTCCCCAAAGGAAAATATGCCTGAGTAATGAAATTGGAAAGAACTTGATGCCAAATGCAGAATGGAATGAAATTCCTATAATGCTGGAGTCTATCCACATTTTTTTTCTAAGTGGTCTTTTCCTTTGAAGAATTAGATGAGGAGTTATTGCTCTTCATTTTATTATCCTCTAATCTCCAAACTCTTTTTCACTTTCCTAAAACACACTAGCATGCATCATGTGCATACATAACATTACCTAGGAGACTTGTTACTTGCTTTATAGTCACTGCAGGTGAATTTGTTTATAAAAAGGCAAGCAGCTACTTGAGACAGAGGGAGTATAAGTCAGTATTTGCTCATGTGCTGAAAGTGGATTTCTGAGTGTGTTACACTATAAAGGAGATGATTTTTCTGCAAACCTGTAAGACCAAAGAACTCTGGAGATGAATTCAAGCAGTCCTCATAAGGATTGTTTATTATAAAAGTCTCGGTTATCAGATGTGGAGGGCCTTTAACATCAGATCTGGGTTAGCTCCTTGAGTTTGCAAATTAGTCTTAAAGTTGTTGGTACCTCCAGCTTAGCATTCAGCCTTGTCTCAAGGAATCCTAGTTTAAGAGTGACTGAAAAAGGTTGCTAGACAATCCCTTCTCATCAGTCTGTCCTGGCAGAAGGTGCTGTGTTGAGATTGTTCTTGAGTCCCTCTGACCCTTGCTTGCGGGAACATCTGTTGGCAGCAGATGTGGCATAGAAGAGTTTACAGATTGCCCCAGTTTGCATGAGCAATTGGGCTTAGGATCTGGCAGCTGTAGATTAGAGGTACACAAAGCTGCCTTAAAGCTGCCGCATGCCAAGGATGCATTCTGTGCTGCCAGGAAGGAGAACTGCAGCCTCAGAGACTGGACTGACAGCGCTTTGTTCCAACCATTATGTCCCAAAATCTCATCCTGGGGTCAATCAATTGAATAACTTACCCTTCTGTTATTTCCATTTCTTTCTCAATGTTTCTTTACTCTGTGAGGGTGAACTTCTCCTGGATGAATATTTTAGATGAGGTGTTTGCTGTTTGCCTTTCAAAGGAGAGAGAAGTATCAAGTTAAACTGCACTTCAGAATGCTGCATTATTTGGGGGAGAAAACTCATCAACTAGAGTTTCTAGTGTAATGGGTAAAAAGCTGCAATTCCTCTAGGCTGGCTTCTTTTTGCTAAGAACAACAACTAGTATAGCCGTATTCTCAGTCCTGCATGTGATCAGGTTCTGACAGCACTAGGCACTCTGCTGAAGTGGGTTAAAGATGTGGTTTATTTTTTTCAGATAAGGAAGAACTTTAAGCTTTCACATGAAACAAGCTGTACAACTTCACTAGGTGCTTCTCCAGTGAGCTTTGTATCTCCTGATGCAATGAGAGCTTGTTTCTTGTCCAGTCTTGATTTAGCTGGGTTCAGCATGTGCTTAAGAGCTTTGACTTTAGGCTGAGAAATACTTTTCATGTAGGAATGCTGCAGAAAGGATAATTACCACAGGAGTCTGGGTACCAGCAAAGACTTCATCCTGCTCCTTTTGATCCCCAACTTGTCTCATTTAGACATGAGCAGGACATCAAGATGTAGACTTTAGTTGAAGTAGAATTTTTCATTCAACAGATATGTTTACTTTTTTTTTTTTTCCCCTTGCTGCATGCCCCTTTTTGCCTATGTGTAAATGCTTTTCTAGTCCAAGGCACTTGAAATAAATTGTCATTTAAAAATCTTTTGTTAACTACACCTGAATTTTCAGTCAGAACTTTCATGAAGTTTAAGTGCTCTTCAGTTTGTAAATGTTGGCTGGTATAGGCTTTTGGGCTGATTAATTTTACATACTGCTTTCTGGAAACTGCAATACTCCATTGCACAGGCAAATATTGGCCCAGCATATGGAAAATAGCTAGTAATCCAGCTGCTTTGGGGCTCCCAACTAGAGATGCATTAAAAAGCTGGTTTTCAGAGTGCTTCCACCTTCTGAAACTGAAGTTGTTCTTGGGTTCTACCAATGCACTGAGGCCTCTAAAATCATTGCTAAATTTAGAATGTTCATCGATCACAAATGCAATTCTACTTTGTCCTCCCAATATTATTAATCTTAATTGTGGCAATGGGTTATAATCACGTAGTGGTAGAAAAAAGGGACTAAAATGCCATGCAGGTACAGCTCCATACTTGCTTGCAGAAGATACCTGAAACAGCACAAGTACACAGTGCTCAGCATGGCACAGCTGGCAGTGCTGTATGTAGTAAGTATCTACGTTAACGTATGCAGGAGGCATTTCTTACCTGGCATCAATCTTTGTGCTTTTGCAGTAATCCCTTACGAACACCACCAGTGTGCTCAGAATGGTTTCCTTCCTGGTGGATCAAGGCTGAAGTAATTCTCCTGATATTAACCAGCTTGTGTTGTGAGCACAAGGTCCCCCAGCAGTTAGTGCTCTGCTTAGGGATGCCTGTGGCCCACAGCTGATACAAGCCACATTGCTGGTAAATGTTACATAGATAAAAAGTCCTAGGACTGTAGCAGGTCATAAACCAACCCTCAAGCTTCCCCTCTTTATGCCATGCCAGGTGGTGTTGTGGATGCACCCAAAAAGCGCAGTCCTGATCCAGCTTATGGACATATATATAGCTATAATTTAGACCAGATGCCAGCAAAAAAAAAGTCTGTGGGTAACTCAAGCAGTTCTGATCACTTCAATATGCTTGTTTGTCCAGGTGTAGATTTACAAAAACCTACTCCATAACAGCATGTCCATACCAACATTGCCAAGCCACTTCCAAAAGATACTTCTGCGGTTCTTTGTGGAAGTGGTGGAGGACTTCTTCAACCTCGTGGTGAGAAGCCAAGAATCAAAATCAGTGGTTTTATTTTTGCTTTTTGGATAGAGTATGTTCTCACTCTTTGTAGCCCCAGGGAAATTTTCTGGTAAATGTTATGTGTTGGTGGCCTGAAACATGAGGTCTGGGCAATGTGGAGTTTAAAACACAAGAGACAAAGCAGTTGCTTAAAATTCTGTTCTGTGAGAAAGTTGGTAAATTTTTCTCTCTGGTCATGTAACTTGTAAGAGGAGAGGGGGAAATAAAAGTTGCCTGTTGAACAGTTTAATGCAGAAATTACTCAACACTTGTTTTTTCTAAGCTTGAAACCAGCAAAACGGTGTTCTGCTCAGTGTTTCTACCGTATCTGTAGACAGGGTGAAATGTCTACAGCCTTGAGAGAACGCTAGTAAACTTGGTACGTTACAACCTCTACTAAGGCGCATGTCCCCATTGCTTGTGATCCCCAAATGCTAAAGGCCATTTGGAGCATTGCTCTTTTCAGCAGCTAGACACAATTGCAGACAAAGGTTGAATAGGAAATTCACACAGTTTTCCCATTTGATCTTACAGTTCAATCTTGACAGTCTCTCAGAACAGAGGACAGCAAAATTGTTAGTGCTGTAGCAATGCAGTGTTTTCCAGATAGCTGTGCAGATTGGTACAGCTTCTGGGATTGTAAAGGAATCGTGCCATGTAACACCAAAATGGAGGTGGGTGTATCTACGACTGTAACTTCTCATTTTGATGTACTTTATCGTCCTTGCTGTACATTGTAGTAAGACTCTACTACTTTGATTAGTGCAAATAGGACCAGACTGAAGTATGAAGGGTTCGCATCTCTGCAGCTATTCAGTTGATAGAAACACAGTTTCTCAAATAGTATGTGTAGTTGACAATTTCTGACAAATTAGGATGTCTCTAAAACTCAAGACTGAGATATATACGTGTGTATATATATATATGTATAACATCTGTAAGACATCTGTCTCTTGTCTTTTTTTCCCAGATATCTTTTCAGGAGGTGCCTTATTATGTATCTGTCATACACCAAGCCAAATTAGGAGCAACTCTTCATTCTAGGGTAAAATTCCGATCCTCCTGAGAGCAAGGGAAGTTTGGTTGGTGGGAGCCAGATTTTTGGCTGGTTTCTTTCAACTGTTATCTACAGCATGTTTCACAGTTTGTTTTTTGAGTATATCCCTGAGCTTCCTCAGTAAGAGGTTTATACAGCCAGAGCCTGAATGAACCTTTGGTCACCAGCTCCAGTTACTACTTCTGTCTATTCTGCGTCACTTCAGACAGTAACAGTGAATGAAACCAACAGATCTAGAGGGTGTTCACTCTTGTTGTGGCAATGTAGTTTAGTGGTTAGTGTGCAGGACAAGAAGCATATTGTCTTATATGTGCAGGATTAAATTTGAGTTGTTTCTAATCGTGTTTTGTGAGGTAAAGAGAGGATGAGATTGCATTTATAGTAAGTTGAAAACTTCATCCTAAAATATAAGTGCATATGTAGTCTAGGCGTTTTTTTCAACTCAGTCCAGTAAAACAGAGTTTATTTCCTGTCTGATACTTTTAGCAGAAATTATTCAAAAATATTGTTTCTTTTAGACAACACTGTGACTCTTCACTCTTATCTCTCTAGGAACTGGGTGTAGAAGTTGGCTTGTTGATTTGTCCAGCTGAGTATTTCATTGCCAGAGTTCAAAGGCTCTTACAGAATGCTCTGGCCAGTATAAAATCTGGATTCCTCCACTAGGAATTCAGAGTAACTTCACTGACTTTAAAAGTCTGCTGCTGCATTTGACCTGAGGGGTTTTCACTTCAAACTACATTATTTTTCTCATCTCTTTTTCTTAAGTTGGGCATTTTATAATTGTTGGGCTCATCCCACAATGATCTTGGCCCTCTTCTAAAGGCCGGATATAACTTGGGTCCCTCTGCAGTGACAGATGTGTAAAGATGAATTTCATATTCTTGTTGGGAGCTCAGTTACTTTGTTGGCCAGTGCATTTAGAAAGCTCTGTCAGTTCAGCTGGTTAATTTCAATGGGATATCTTGAGTTTTTCCAGTGCTCCTCTTATTTGTTTTATTTCTGCATGTCAGGTAGTTTCTCAGCATAGACAGCAACCTCCAGAATAGCTATTTCTTCCTTTTTCTAACCCGTCATACTCCAGTGTGAATACTGATTGCAACATTGCAACGTCCCTACACGATTACTACCTCTACTTGTTGGGTCCGTCAGAGACCTGCTGTAGGCATCTTCCTCTTGATGTATTTAAGGCATTTAGTGTTATTTCTTCTGGCAATTTGTTCTCCTGGATTTTTTTTCTTTATTATCTCTTCTTCATTTCTCCTATCAAAGTCTGTTCCATTTTATTAAAGACACATGAACTGGATTTACGGTGCCTGAAATATTGTTTTGGCCCTAAAACTCACCCCCTCCCATACCACTGGAAATTATTGCAACTTTTCTGTATCTTTAAAGCTCCCATTGAATTTGGGCATTTTTCTAGCAGGAGAATATTTATTTAATCCCTGTATGGAGAGGCAGAGAGTGAAATCCTAGATCCACTCAAATCGGTGGAACTTGCCTGGGGCTCCAGCTGAGTCACGCCTTAATGATCAGGTTTGTGGTTTGTAGTCAGCCTTCCAGCAAGAGGAGATGCAAAGCACAAAGCAGGATTTTTCACTTCTATATTCTGGGTTGAGAGGCTGAGCTGAGGGACAGCATGCAACAGTGAGAGCTGGAGGACTTGGAGGTCCAAGTTTTTTTCCTGGTTCTTGCACTGGCCTCCTAAAAGATACTTATTTATGTTTTGGTATTTGACTGGCTGTAAAATAATAAACTTCCTCAGCAGCACAGTGCTATTTGGATGCATAGTTTTGCTGGCATATTGCAATTTTATTTGAGGTTCTGGAGGTGCATGTACATCTGGGACGTGTTAAACCCAGAAAGCAACAGATAAGCTTAAGCTGCATGTTTATTCAGGTGCTTAAGTGCGTTGCCTGGATGGGGTCTTAATTTATTCCCTGTGAATTGTGGTGGTGTGTCCCAGTGGAAGTCATCTGGTTTGGTGACAAGCCCAGCTTATTCTCCCAGCAGAGAAGTTTGCTGAAATAAAGTGGGCTAAAATTGCTTCCCCCTATTCCTGCCCCTCACTGAAGAGTGGTTTAAACAGCACAAAATGTCAAGAGTGCTTATTCAGAGAAGCAATGTTGGAAGCCAAAGATAAGAGCATTTATCTTCACGTCAAAACTACTCAGTGTCTTTGATGGACTCCCAACATGCTTTAACAAGGAGCTTAGGCTGGAGATGCTGGAGTGCTGGGAGTCCAGGGGGTGGTGTTTATCCCGTCGAAACATGGCATACATCAAATCAATTACATGGTGTAAGCATATTTCCCCCCATCACCAGCCAATGTTGCAAGCTCAAAGAAAATATGTTCTCCTAGGCACTAGAGGAGCCTCCTCCCTTTAGATGCTGATTTAATGTGAAATGTATATTAAAGGGGAGAAAGAGAAAAAGAAGGGGAGAAGGGGGAATCTCATATGTTCTGCAGCAGATTGCCACATCGATCTTGTCATTTAGGCAAACGCAGTTGGACCTGAGGCTATGAGTCTGTGGGATGTACTATATTTCTGTCATGAATTGTCAGCCTCAGAGAAGCACAGGAGAAAGAGAGGCACTGTAACAGAGTAGAAAATGCTGTAATAAAGGGACCAGCAAGCCATTTAAGAGCAAATCAAAGCACTTGCCATTTTGGCTTGTGCTTGCCTTCAACAGCAAGAAATGTACTCTGCCCTCGTCTCCTCCCCCAGTGAAGCAGGAATGGAAAGAGGCAAGACATAAGGGAAGGACAGGTGTTTTATCAAGTCTGCTCCCATCCGTGCTGCTTTGCGGGAGTTAAGCTGTTCTGCATGGCTAATGGTACCTGCAGGATCTGAAGGAACCCTCAGCCTGCCCTGTGCCTGCCCTTGTACCACTCATGCTGTGGCTTGCCAAGCCCTCCCTGATGCCACCTCTGAGCCAGAGGAAATCCATGAAATCCGTGAGGATTTCTTCTCTGAGCTAGCACCTTGAAATCACAACCTGTGTTACAGATTGCTGACAGCAAATTGGGAGTTGACAGGGTCATGTTCAGGTTCTGCAGGAACCTTATTCTGATCAGAAACTTTACTGGAATAGTTCTGTCCACCAGGAATATGGCTTAAAAAACTGTTTTTGTTTAAATGACTGCTCTGGGAGGCATTACACCCCCCTGGTGGGGACTCAGCAAGATAGTTGGACTGGCTTCCACCAGAAGGTTCAATCAAACTGATACGCTGGCAAAACCATCCTAAGTAACAGCAGGCCTTGGGCATCCCTCCGCCTGGATGTTTGTACCATGCTGTCTGGAATGACGTCAGCACCTTGGGATACTTGTGTTTCTCTGAGCAGAGCAAAGACACTAGAGAGCGCCATGTATTTGCAGATCTGACTTGGGAAGCCCAGTCTGAGGCTGAGTGCTCCCTGAGGGGAGGATGTGGGAGAGAACTGTTCTCAGGACCCAGCCTGGGCTTGCCGCTGTGTACCAGCTGGGAAGCCTCTGTCATGGAGAGGTGATTTCCCTCTAGATATGTGTAGCTGTGGATGCAACATAGCTTTGTGTTTCCTCCAGTGAGCTCTGTGTCTTTGGTGGAGAAAAGGCAGTTTTGCTGTCAGGGGGAAATCCCGTTTCATTGCTATCAGAGGAAATGCATTTGAACCAGCAGATCTTCCCAGCCTTCTGTGCAAACCTTCTGTTGCAGCATCTTGAATGTAGCAACCAAGAGAGGGTGCCAGGAGGGGCCTGTCCAGCAGTCTCCCGTTTTAAGGAAATTCTCAGAGCAGACTACAGTGAAACATCTCAGGAGGTGCCCTTGAGGCAGCTTTGCAGAAGGATTGCCATTGCTTTTGAGCTCACACTTTCCAGTCCTAGTGAAGAAAACATTTAATTTTCAAGTGCTTCAATACCTAAAAAATGTTTAATATTTTGGTATATTTGAATGGCTGAGTCATTTCTTTAAGAGCAGGCTGGAATTGGATTGTTTTGATGTCATTTATTCCCACTCCCCCAGATGGCACAGGCTCCATGGCCCTCTTCACATGTTTTCTACCCTCCTCTTCCTTGTGTGAGGATGGGGAAGCTCATTCTCATTCTGGCAGTGTTGGAGAATAACTGTTCTTGCTGTTACACCATGCATTATCCTGTATCTTCTCCCATCACACAAGGTCTCCTGAAGCTTCTCTCTACCCTAAACTGGTAGGGAAGCAGTCTGCATGGTATTGTGCTCCTCGTAATCACTGATCATGCGATGGTGATGACTAAACTTTCATTACAATGAGCTGGCTCTTTTGTCTCTCCAGTGAAATCTTTCCTGCAGAAAAAATGACGCTTCACCAAAACCTGACATATCTTACAGAAGATGCCCATCTCCATGTATTCAGAAGTACTTTTTCAAAGAAAAACTTCAGTTTTTTTTAAGAGAGGTGATAGATATTTCAGAATTTTAAGTTTGCTATTTTTCTCCTCCTTTTCATGGGCTATTAAGTCTAAAATGCTAAATGAAGTCTTGGAGTTATTTATCCTATCTCATCTTTGTTATTGCTTTGTGGATGTTTTATCTTGCCATTTCTGAAATAGTTTCACATTGGGAAAGCTCAAAAAATAGTAAAAGAGAAAGAAAATGGTAGAAAAGGAAAAAGGTGGTTGTGAAAAAATGTTTAGGAGGAAATGTTTTTATGGCAGTTGCCAGCAGGAGGAAAAAGGAGAGGGAATACATTTTTTTTTCTCATCAAAATTATTAATGATGTAGTTATTTAGAAGTTTAATTAAAGAAAAGATAATATTTGGGCATGTCTGACCGGACACAATTTTTCCTGCCTTGTTTTGACCTTCCTCAGTTGTCCTTGGCATTGCTTCTAGTCTCTTCTGCCCCTTAGGCTGTGTCAGAGGCATCTGGAAATAGCAGATAAGGAGCCTTGGGGCAGCACAGCTTGGGAGTAGAGGCCAGGGGCTGGAGGGCAGGAGGCATCTGTGTGCTTTGGGGGAAATATATGGACGTGAGGAGTTGCTGTGTGCTTGGAGGAGCTCCTTTCCAGGGGGAAGCTATGAAAGGGAGAGCCTGTGCCTGTGTGCTTTGAGAACTGCCTCTTCTCTCCCCTCCACACAAGGGGGAAGTCACCCATCCAGCACAGAGGTAGGCTGGTATTTACCAGGAAGATGGTGTGCCTGGCAGCTGGCAGAGGATTGCTGGCTGCAGAAATAACTTTCCAGGAAGTGCCTGTCAAGATTTTATCTTTGTTTGGAGAATGTTTGGTCTATGCAAATCCCTGAGCACAGGGAAGAAAATAACCCTGGGCACAGGGCTCTTGAAATGAAGAAAGATGAGCCCTAAGTTAGAAAAATGGGGCAAAGCACTTGGGCCCAGAAATGTGTTAGAGTGCAGTGGAGGTGTTGGACATAGCTTCAAAGATTCCTTCCCATTCCTTAGTGCAGTGGTTGAGACACTGGTGGGAAGCATGAAGTGTCTGTGTGAAGGTTCAGTATCCTGTTAAGTGCCCTGTATAACCTGTGCAACATCAGCAAAGTGTTACCTGTGCAATATCAGCAAAGAATTGCTAATTGGACAGAAACACTCTCAGACTTCACACTCAGCACGTGGTGAATAGGTTGCTGGATGCCCCTTTGCACTTACACGTAGCAGGTAAGAGTGCAGATATGAACTGCACTTACACATAGCAGATATGAATTGTGGTAGTTTGATCTCTTATACTATCCATCCATTCTTTAAAAAAGCTTTGGTAAGTGCTGAGCAGTTTAAATCAAATTTGGCCAAGGTGGAAAGGTCTGAAAAATATTTTTTTTCCTGAAAAATCAGTGTCAGAGTAGGAGAGGCCCATAGGAGTGTGGTCCCTAAGGAAGGGCAGCCCCATGTCTGGTCTGAGAAGGAGGTAGTTTCTGGAACCCTGCAGCTTCTAGCTTCTTTACCCAAGGAGTAGTAGTAGGAATAAAGATAGTAGGAAGGACCTGAAAGGCTTTGTGTTTGGAATACTGCCAAACTGCAAATATTCTACAAATGTAATGGCTGAGGGAGTAAGGCACATAGGATATAAACCTCCAGAAAACCAGATTTCATGGCTCTGCTGCTCAGAGAACAATGTGTTTACTGGGAATGTTGGATTAAAACTGGACTTCTCCATCAACGACTGTGACCAGTGTGTGCTGTGTTGTGAGTGGGTAGGGGACTTTTGCCTGCATTAAATTAAGGAGTGCAGTGTTATGAATAGTTTCCTTACTCAGAATGGCATTACTCCAAGCCTCAAGGTAATTTATATCTCAGGTAGGCATGCTGTTGTTTAACAAGGCTAAATACGGAGAAATGAGAGCCTGATGTATGCTCTGTAAGCAACAGCAGATTTTATGAAGGGTAGTTCAATATTCTTCATATTGGAGAAACAAGCATAAGCAGATTTTTTTTTTTATTGGATTTTGGGACAGAGCACAGCTGGTACAAAGCTTTAGCAGGAATTCAGATGCTGATGCTTATTACTGCATCAAGTGATCATTTACAAGTCCTAGTTTTTTTCTTTGCTTTTAATACTCTGACAGGCATAGACCAACATAGCATTTTGTAAACATAAGGTTTTTAGAGAAAATCAGCTGCTTGTTCTTACAGATCCTCTAAAATTGAGGTATTTTACCAAGCCTCTGGAAGGTACTTGGCAAGGCAGGAAAACTTAGCCACAACTGGCTAGAGGTAGGCTTGCATCTTTCTTGGCAAAGAACGGGTGGGAAGCAAGAGGTGGACAGTGTGTGAGTATCCTTCTGGTCATTGTAAAAATAGCAAGTTGGAAAACAGTCACACACACAATTTAACCACTTTTCTTCTCTCTGCCTAGAGAACTGGGAAAAAGTGTGTTTGACAAATGAGTTATTGCATCAGCCCGTCAGCAAAAGAAAACCTTTTTGATCAAGAAAAGAACCATCCTTTTCCAGTGACTTTGTAGTTCTCATTTTAGTGTTTTGGGCACAATGGTCATATAGGGATTTTTTCAAGTGGTTTGTTTGTAGGTTTTGTTGGGGTGGGGGGTTTTTTTGTTGTTGTTATTGTGGGTGTTTTGTTTTAGGTTTTGTTGTTGTTTTTTGTTTTTTTACAGAGAAGAAAGATTGCTGGTGGAAAAAGAAAACCCAGTGATGATCCTTAATACACATGGGCTTCATAGTATTTGGCACAAGGCAGCACACAAGATGAAAGTGTGTCTCTTGACAGCCAGCTTCATACTGGCAGCCTTTACTTCAGGCAACAAATTAATCCACTCAACTGTGTTCTGCATAATTGTTGATACTGTCTTAATTGGTACCATACGTTTCTCCGTGTCGACATGTCCATCATGTTAATGTCTAGGGACTGTTTCCTGCCAACACGGGAACAGCACAGCCTGCTCCATCCTAACTGAACTCACACCTAAAATGCCTTAGTAAGAAATGTGACTTTATGGCAAAGGGAAAATGAAGAGCCATGTTGGGGCATGACTCAGAATTCATGGGGAAAAAAAGAGACTTCTGATTTCAGTAGCATTTGGAGATGAGCCAGCTCTTCCAGGCCTCTCTAAAGGCAATCCAGTTCAGCTGAAGTCAAATCTGAAGGCAAAGGAGCTTATTCTCCTGCTCCCAGGAAATCTGTGGCAGGGACTGGCAAACATTTTCCAAGTGTGTCACAGTGGGGTGTCCAGGGCAAGGCAGCTGTAGAGCTAATTGACCTCAGTGCACTGGTGGCTTTGTGGATTGGGATTAGCATTTTGAATTTCATCCATTAATGAACTGGCAGCCAAGTCAGAGCCTGGAGTGCAAGTGCAGTCTGCTCTCTCCGCAGCTCTTCTGTATCCTGTGGTAACGGGGGCTGCATTTCCTCAGCAGGATGATGCCGGGGATGTAGGGACCTGGGTGCAGCCCAGGCTGAGGTAACCATGTGTGGGCATCAGTAGTGTCAGCTCCTGAGAGGAAAGGGGCATCTCATCACTGGAGAAAGGCATCACTGATCCTTCTCTCCCTGGCAAGGCAGGGTGGAGGCACTAGGAAGCATTACTGAATGCAGCTGCCTCTGAACAGTCAGCCTCTAAAAATCTCGAATTAGTGAAATAAAAGGGCACTTCTGACCTTCTATGTGGCCACTTCCTCATCCCCTAAATAAGAATATAAGTACTGTTCACTTGTTTCACCAAGGAGTTGCATGGCTATAGTCATTCAAGCTTGCCAGCAGTCAGGATCTGTAGGATAAGCCTCTCACTGAGGAGCATATGGAAAATGAATGGTTCTGTGTTCAGAGAAGTGCTGGAACCGTGCACACTGCATAAGGCATGAGCCAGAAAACTGAGTGATGAGGATCAAATGTTGAATAACTTTTTATTCCATTAGTGCCACCTCTGCTAAGCATTGAATTATCTGGGATGGAAAAAATGGCATGTGATTATGAAATATGAGGCTGTCGCATAAAGCAAATGTGCAGGGAACACAAATAATGTTTGCACAAGTGACCTCACTTCAGACACTTCTGGGTGCTAGGTTGCTAGACTACGCGTCTGCGATGAAATTTTTTACTATATTATAGCTTGTGCACATACACATGCACACACATTCCCTCTCATTTCCTCTCTTTGCTTCTATGGTTAATTGGTATGAGCTACACTTATTTACATTGTTTTATGTGCTGTCATCTCTTGTTCAAGCTGTTGGCTGGTTTTAAGCAACAATCTTTATGTAGAGATGAGAGACAGAAGGCTTCTTCTCTATCCTTTTGTAAAGCTATCACTGAATATTTAGGCTGCTGCCAGTATATGGTTGAAAAGCTCATTCAAGAGAGCAGCAAAACACATGGTAACATGTTTTGTGGAGGTTTTAAGTTCTTGAGAAGAAAAAAACAGGAGGGGAATAGGGAAGAACTTTTGCATGGCTTTTTTCAAGTGTAGCTAGAAAATGTAAGTCTGAGCTATAGTGTTTTATTTAAGACTCCTGGCATCCTCAGAAACCTGTTTTTGCATGTGGAGTGCAGTGGCAGCGTTGGTAATCAATATGTCAAGAGAAATGTCTGTCTTTTGAAAGCTGTGGGCTGCCTCACCCTTTGTGGTTCCCAGGAATTGGTATTGGGAAACAAAAAAAAAAAAGCTGCTTTTGCAAATTGACGTTTCAGTTCAAATTGACATTTCAGGCTGAAATAAAGGAAAGCCTTTGTGCAAAAAAAAAATGCAAGGTGAGACCTCTGAGCTATTTCTAGCATCTCTGTACATGTTTGGTGTGCCAAAGCACATGTGCAGTGCTGAGAGTGTCCTCTAATACAACTTGAAGCTCAGAATCATGCAGTCCCGCAGCTTCCACCTCAAATCCTTTCTACTCACAGAGCTCAAAGGATTCAAGTAACAGCTGGATGACTTTTTTTCTTTCCTAAGTGTCTTGAGGAACCTTCCATCAGTTTAGTCACTGCAGATAGGTGCAGCTGAGAAATGCAACATTCCTAGGTGGCAGAGAGAGGTGTAGGCTTCGTGCTCAGAGGGATTATAGCCACTAAACTGTCCTAATGAAAGAAATGGCTCAAGAGGTGTTTTGAGACCTCACACAGAAAATGAAAGTGAGTGGACTCAGCAGCTTGTCTCCTGCCTGGGGGCTTCCTCTGCTCCTGGGAGCAGGGTTGGATTTAGCCCCAGCACTGCTGCTGCTAGTGCAGAGCAACCCCCTCGCTGCGTGAGTGCTGGCAAAGGCAATGCAAGTCATTGCTCTGGTCCCAGTGTGGCTGGGAACAGGGAAGTAGGCGGAAGCTGCAATCTCATGTCCATGATCACATGTCTTTTGGGGGAGAGCCCAGCAGGAACATCCCACCGCGTACAAGATATGTGCTGTCAGGTGCTGCCTAAATGTCATTTAAGCCTATTTAGTTCTGACTTGCTTTAGCAGCAGATGGAATTGTGGTGTAAAGCAGTTCAAAACAGAGATCAAACACAGGATCCTTGAGCTGGTGCTAGCAGGGACAAGGTGTTTCTGAAGGAAAAAAACACTATACATTTATGATTATTATAAGACAACTCCCTCTACCCCAGTGACTCTTTATAAAGAAGTATCTGGGGAGCCTTTTGGATTTCTGTGCTTGTCTTGTGTGCTTCAGCCTGTAAAGAAATCATCTTAGTTAGGCTTTCTAGAGAGCTCTAAAACATTTCTCTGCACTTAGGCTGCAGCAACAACTCTGTAAAGAATCCTCAAAGACGTGTTTTGTCAGCACTTGAAATGGAGATTACATTATCTTGTAATATACATATATAAAATCAAGTCATAGCAGTCTTCCATTTCATGCTGCGTATCACCGCAAGGGAGACTTGAACACTACATCTCCTGATCAGATGCATAGTACAGTGCTACCTTGCTCCCCTACTGCTTTAATTGCACGTGGTAGCAGTTTTTTAGGACAGGAAGTTTATGTTATATTTTCCAAATGAAACTTTAATAAAGTTGAGTAAGGAATTGGAATTTGAATAGGATATTGTGTGTCTAATGTAGTTACTTGAGCATTTGGAAAGATCACTTAGGGATATTGAATGATAACAAACTGGTCTGCCTGATGCTTCTAAATTAAATGTTGCTTTTCATGAGAATTCTTTAAAAAATATATTTCTATTATAAAATCATCAGGTGTTGTTTTTCCATACTATCCAGTTTAACCAAAATGCCATTATTTTCTCCATTCCTTCTATGTTTCTAGTAGTGTTTTTTGCAGTTTTCTGGGGAAAGAAAAGGTCACAAACAACTGTGGCTCAAACCCTACAGTGGCTTTTGGTTGCTTCTGCTTTCGACCAAGTCTAAACATTGCTTAACCCCAAAAGATGTCACTTCTGGAAACTGAGATGCTTTTCTAGGGCTAATGCTGGCTGAGGAAGGAATGGTGTTGTTTCCTTATCACATCTCACAGGCTGCAGTGGTGGATGCTGGACCTGCCAGTGACCCGAGAGCCTTTAATGCTGCTTGTTGGCTCCCACATTGCTCTCCATAAACACCTTTAGCCAGTCCACCCTTGCTCAGCTTGTGGGTGGAATGGTTTCAGTCCAAGCCAGAACCCTTGTAAATCACATATTAAAATGTTTTACAAGCCTGCACACTAAATGGGAAACATGCACACAGGGTGTATTGTTCACGTATGGCTGTAACTGACGCCAAAAACAGCAGGAAAAGGGGAGTGAGACTATGTAAAAAGCCCAAGGGAAATGGTCCCCTGTTGGGCAACTACACAACTGTGGGCCCCTTCACAGGTTGCTGACTGGTTGCTGCAGCTTTATTCAGTTCTCAGAAGCTTTTCTTAATTCAGACGTGTAAAGATGCCCCAGAAGCACCTAGGAGCAAGACAAATTAAAATCCCTACTCAGTGAGCAAAGAGGCTACCGATGGTAATGAAGTGGAAAGGATCAGCCTTCCCTGGCGCCTTGGGGCAGAGAAGGGTCCAGGTGTGGGGGAGCAGGGGGTGCTGGAGGAGCAAGGGGAAAAGGCAGCAGGGTACGTGGAAGGATAAGATGAGCTGTCTCCCAGGTTTGGAAGATGGAGCTGTTTGTCAGGGAGCAACAAATCGGTATGAGCCCCGGAGTCAAGACGAAAATGTCCTGAGGACTCGCTCCAGTGGCACAGTTTTGGACTTAAAGCCTGGGGATAGGTCTCCCAGCGGCTGCAGGCATTGAGGCAAGCAGCTGGACTGCTGTCCCCATGTGGCCAGAGACCTTGCACCCTGCAACTTAAATTAAGCTGGCAAGGGCCTCAAGATGTTTGTGCTTTGATCCTGGCCCAGCTAAACCTTGTCTACTTGCTTTTTTTCAAGCACATAGAGAAGACCAGGGCCTTGTTAAATAGAGAGAAATAACCTTGCATTTAAAATAATTATAATATTTATATTTGAAGAGGCAACTTGAAATGATTTTAATGTTTAGCTGTAAAAATGACTTTAATATTTTAGATGGGCTTTTATCCATCCACGAACCTGTCTTTTTTTCCCCCAGGTTAAACTTGAACTTCATAAGCACTGATTATATGAAAAGATATAATTAAATAAACCTATCTAAAGAAATTAAGTACATTAAGATGCTGCCAAGCTTTGTGCAGGGCTCTCTTACCTCTTCTTTGGTGTTGCATATAGGCTCTCTTCCAAAAGTTTTTACACCTCTTGTAGCTTTCTTGGCATTGCTAACACTGCATCCTGGTGTACAGTGCTCTCACATGTAGCTAAGTGAGATGAAGGGGTGATCCCCATGCCAGAGGCTGTGCCTAGCTGCTGCAGTAACATCTGAAAAGTCAAGGAGGTAAAACATAAATGTAAGTTACAACTTTTAGAGCTGATTTTAACATCATGTTGAAAGAGCAGGGTGAGGGAGATTTAGGCTGCCTTTAATTTTTTTGTCAGCTGATGGTGATGCTGGCCACCCATCTGCTGAATTGTGTTGTTGTCAAGCAGTGATTCTTCTGCTGTCCTGGTAGCTAACAGCTGGAGACTGCACTTCTTACCAGAGAGGGTCTTTATTAAGAGTTGCACTGAGCGAGGTGACTTCAAGAGGTGTAACCTGCAGTTGCTGGAGACTCTCAGTGGTAACGATCTGGGGACCTCAGCTCAGGATTTTCATTGACTTTGTTTTATGAAGGGTGTGGTTTTGCTTGTTAAATGAGTATTCAGGCTTTCATGTTCCCCAGGTGAGTGGAGGTCAGCAGGAGCACCCTACATGGCCAGGCTGGGCACATTGGGCTGTGAGGGGTGATTTCTAGGCAGTACTGCTGAGGTGTTTTACACCTGACATCAAACTGCTGCTCTCCAATGTCTGCAGCTGCCTTGGGGCTGGGAGGGTAGTCAGAAAGCTGACTTCTTGGAGCTAAACCCAATGTATTTCCTCCCACATCCACTTCAGGACTCAGCTGTTAGAGGCTGGAGTGCATGCAGGAGGTGGGTCTTGTCTGAAAAGGGTGTGCAAGGCAAGCAGAAGTGATCCATTGGAGTCAGTGAGACTCCCTTGGCTCAGTACTGGCAAAAGCATCCCTAACAGTGCCCACAGAGGAGCATCCTTTTCTGTAGCTCAGCCTTTGAAGCTTCTGTATGAGGAATCTGAACTGCCACTGCTTCCTGGTCTTTGCTTTGTGAGCACCAAATTTTGGTCTGTTGTGTGGGCTTCTAGATTTGGCAAGATGAAGCTGGTCTTTCAAGTAACTTGTGCCCCAGTTCAAGCCAATTCCTAGGTCCAGTCACATATTTCCTAGGTGTTACTCAGCTGGAGGCTCAGTCAACCAGTACAGTGGATCTGGTATCTGCCAGTCAATGTGGATATACTGATACAGGAGGCATGCAAGAAAAGAAATAGTGACAAATACCTTGTTCTAAAGTGCCCTTTTGGATTAACCAAAGAATGACAGGATAACAGGTTGGTAGAAATCTTCGTATGTCCCTACTCCAACCCCTGCTCAACACAGGTCCAGCTGGATCAAATTGCTCAGGGTCATGTTTAGTTGATGTTTGAATATCTCCAGGAACAGGGGTACCACCACTTCTCTGTACCCCACTCTAGTGTTTGACCACCCTCATGGTGAAAACACTTTTCCTAGTATCTAAGTGGATTTTCCCATCTTGTGCACATTTGTCCCTGGTCCTTCCCTGGCACACCTCCAAGAGGAGCCTGGCTCTGTCTCCGCCATAACCCTCCACCAGTAGGAAGTGAACTGGGCATTTGGCTGGTTTCTCAAAAGCAAGACGAGACGAGTGAATAGCTCTGTAAAGCCAGCCTGTGTTCTGTGCATCAGGAGAGTGAGGTCATGCTGTTGGTGACAGTACTTTGTGCTGGAGAGTTCATCATGAATTGTGTTATCTAGACGTTAATGCTCTCTTTGTGGTGTACTAAACAACTGCTGTTCAACAATGCAAAGCACTCTGTCTCTGGGTTAAAGAATACCTTTGGGTTCTGTCTTTCATTAAATTTGTTCTGCTGCGTGTGCACAGCATTCCTTTCCACTTAGCCAGCCATCCTCTAGGCTTTTAAGCAAGCTAGGCCATAAAAATATTTACATTTTTCTATAGCACTTGGTCTGTACACAGTCAAACAAGCCTGGTACTTGCTAAGAAGTGGTGGGACTTAGATTCATCGGGAGCGCGCTGTCTTATGGTGCAGCAGGCTGGCTTCCCGGATCGCATCCCAACGGTGAGGAGACCTTCTCACACGGAAGTGTCTCTGTTGCAATGGAAACTCTTTGCAGGTGCCCCAGAAAAAGGCGGTGTGTTGGAACTGCATATGTAGACGTAAGTCCAAGCAGCAGATTGTTAACATTATTTTACTTGTAGGAAATTATTTGTTTTAAGGACAGATGTGGTGTTCATTCAAGACATGTTTGACACAGTTAAAGCCCCACAAGTAGCAAAGAGATTACAGCAGTTGCCCTCACCCCTGCTTTGGGCTGTTAAGGTAGTGTTAGAGGTGTCTTCAATCAGTCTTGATCCTTCACCTGCTCCCCTGCGTGCTGCTTACATCAGGTTTGTGATTCATGGTGTAGAATCTGGCCTTTGGGTCTGATCTTGCTGAGCAAAGGTTTGTTGCTTCTGTGTGTATGTTCCCTGTTCTTTGTACCCCAGTTTCGGAGCAATCGTAGCAGCTAGGGAAAAAGTGAGCTCAATGGGAGCAACCAGGCTGCAGCATGTGTACAAGTCAGGGCAGGTGGTCCAGTCTTGCAGTGCTGCAAGTGCTCACTGGTTTCTGGGACTTACTGAATCCGGGGGCTCCAGTTCTACTGAAGTTCAGTGGGATCCTGGCTCCAGGCACTCTGTTGCATGCACCCGGCTGTTGTGAGACACGAGCAGCTACAGGGATTTTCCAGCATGCCTGGGCACCTCACTCCTGCTAATGTCAGCATGAGGCAGGAGCCTTGGTGTGTTTGAAAATCCCACTAGACATTTACTGCAACCCTGCTCCACCAAAGCCCTCAGCCAGGCTCCTTTTCCTTTTGGCTCTACTGGAGTAGCCCTGGAGATAGAGGGAACACAAGTACAGGAATCAGGCCCCAGAATTGCTGAACTGACACCTAGTTGTCCCGAAAGACAGTAAATCCTTTCCAGATGTTAAGAAAAGTAGCTTTTCTGTCATCCGCTGTCATGAGGCAAAACCTTGGACTGAATTTATATCAATTTATGTATTTTTATATGTATTTTTATATATATTGCTGTAGCTAAGCACAGTACACATTACACTGTCTGCTGTGTCCACTGAAAGTCAAGAAATGGTTTCTGTAAAAGCCACAATGTACCACCCTGTTCTATTGAATGGACGTATTTTTGATTTTTATATATTTTCACGTATCTATGTGTGTGTATAAATACAGAAATACGGCTCTATAGACTCTTATTTGTCGTTTCTACATATACTGTATGTATGATCTATCTATCTGTGCAGTGTAGCTCTATATTCATCTGTTATATGTCATGGCAAAGTGTTTCTGGGTTTTACAGAAATGTTTCTTTGGGTTTTGTTTTGACACAGGTACATGAAGCGACTTTCCAAGATGACCCTCCAAGGAGTCAGTAAAGAGCTCTGGAGAGCTTGAGGGTGGTACGTACAGAGAGGGACACACGTCTGAACTGCTCTTGAATGCCCTGAGACATCCCACTGAAGCTGACATTTATGTTAAATTACTTCCTGCTGATCATATTATTGCAGTAAATACTAAATGAATCTGATGTTGAATGCTTACAGTCTTACCTTTCTTGATAACTCTATGTTAATATTACATTAATTATTCCTGACTTACAATGCTGTTGAATGTTGATAAAGGCTGAATTGCTACTTGAAATGCTGATCCTGACAGTCCTGTTTCAGGCACTAAAATGTGATTTCCAAGTCTTGGGGGAAAAGAGGGAATACATTACTATTTCTGATTAGAGGACTTCAGAAGAAACATATTCTAGTCACATCTTGTGGAGCACTCGCCTGAATCCCTCTTGATTTCAGTAGCTGATGCCTTTGCAGAAGACTTAAAAGGAATATATACTTTACTTTTTTATTTAAAATTTTATGGTGATTGCTGATGTGGAATTGGTTCAGCATGTATAAACAGTTCCCCACAAGAAAGATGCTGTGTGCACACAGAGCAATGGGCATTTCCTTTGCATGTGAGAGCTGATGTGGAGCAAACACAGAGAGACCACTTCTCACTAGTATCACCTTCCCTGCAATTTTGAATCTGAACTTTTCGTCTCTCAGCTCTCTTATGGCCTGTTTATGCACACCTATCATCAGTCTCGGGTGTCCCTTGTGTAACACTGCCATTTTCATAACATAAAGAACATGCAAACTGAGTAGCGAAGCTGGACTGCCAGGACTGGGAAATCACAGTGCTTAATTTCCCAGTAAATTGTGTGAAATATTGAAATAGAAAGCTTTTGTGACAGAATTAACAAAAAGCCTTGAGTAGCTTAGGAAGCCTCAGCCATAAATTATTGAAAAAAATCTCTGCAGTGAACCTTGGGTACTGCCTTTTTCAGATGGGGGTTCCTGCACAGGCAGATGATCTGATAAATACCCATCAAAGGCTGTATTAATTCAAGGTCCCATCAGCTGTGTTCAGCTGAGGTCCTCCAAATTCCCCTCCTCTTATGTGCTGTGGGAGGTAATAAGCAGCTGTGACATTTCTCAGTACCTCCACCCCTCCCCAACATCCGCATGACCTGTGTGGCAAAGGAAGAGAGGAGAAATATTCATAAGGATGGGTTTGGGGGAGTGAGGGGAACCTTCGTCTGCTGTTCTGCACAAGTATCCAGCGTGGCCTTCACTACAGGAAAAATGTCACATCTCTCAGAGAGTGTTTGAGGTTTCTGTTTGTTTGTTTATTAAGAAAGAATGCATCTGGCATATGTATGCAAACACAAATGAGTCATTTAAAATATTCTCAGCACTGCACTAGTGGGGCTGGGATCTTCCAGACAGAAGAAATGTGATGGAAGGGAGCAGGCAGACCCTGATGGACTACTTTCTGAGCATGAGGAGGGGGAGACAAATCTTATTTTTTACCTCCCTCTTGTTCCCTCCTCACCACCACATTTCCAGCCCACTAAAACTCCTTGGTGAGGATTTTGAAATCTGAATTAAAATTACTGTCTTTGAGGCTGCTGTGCCCTCTGTAGAGAGCCCAAAGCTTGCCAGTGGGTCTCTCCGAGAAAAGTAGCTTATTTCCAGCACTGTGCAGGGCCACAAATAAACTTGCTGGTGGGGAGGGAGAAGTGTGGGTTGGTCTTGCTCTGTCCTTTCCACAGTGTCAGCTGGCATCTGGAACCAGTCAAATCAATTAAAATTCATAAATATGAGAGAATTGAAGCTCTAAGAAGACTCAGCCACTTTCTCAGAGGTTTATGAGCAGCACAGCAGGCTGGGAAGCTCTGGTTGGAGCAATGTTTGAAGGCTTGTGGATGTGGAGATTCAGGCAGCCCAGGGTGGTGGTGGAGTCACCATCCCTGGAGGTGTTCAAGAAACGTGTAGATGTGGTGCTTCGGGACATGGTTTAGTGAGTTAGGTGGTGTGGGTTGATGGTTGGACTTGATGATCCTTGAGGTCTTTTCCAACCTTAATGATTCTATGATTCTATGATTGCAATGCTGGGATTATAGGAATTTATGGAGTTTATTTACAAAAGGCAATTTCCAAGTGCAAATTAAACATTTAAATCTCCAGCAGAGTAACATTCAGAGAATTACACTTTTGGGAGCAAGAACTCTTCCTGCTTTAGATTTGCCATGGGAAGGAGCTGTAAGCTAAATCTCCCAACAGGAAAAGGTACTCTTATACTGGGTTATACTTTCAACATAAGTTATAGCAGTGGCAGTATGATTACGTTGCGTTGGCTGTGCCAAGCATTCTCCTTCTGTAAAGCCCACATACTCAAAGACTATTGAATGAAACTACCGTGCTGTATACAAATACTTGATTTTGTTTACAGCTTGGTTTTGTTTGTTCCTGCTTCTCAGGCCTTTACCAGAGAGAGGGAAAAAAGAGAGAGGGAAACAAGAACTAAAGCAACTCTGGCACCTGGGATGTGTTTAAGAAATGCAGAGAGGACTGTGTGTTCCAAGCATCGAGTGAAATGTCCCTGATGCACCCAGAGATATGCTCTCTTCTGTTTCTTCTCTCTGTCCTAGTGAACTAATTCATCTTCCAAATTGCTTTTTGTAGATGGCTGCTGAATCATACACAGAAACATTCACAGGAGGGAGAAAAGAGAATTCCTTGGGCAGTGTTCAGCAGTAAAGTGTGGTTGAACGGGCTTTCCTGGGTGCTGCTCTAGAGAAGGCTCTACGAATGCAGGTCCAGCACCCTTGTTTATGGAAGTAGTTTGAATTTTAGTAAAAACTGTAATTTTTTTATTTATTCTCACTGTAGATGCTTTAGATAGATACAGCTTATTTCCTTTTACCTTTGGAAACAGCCGTGCCTGTGTTGTCGGGAACAGCTTTACTGCATTGGTTCCAGAAGCATTTCATGCTGTGCCTGTGTGCATAAATACTTACAGCTACCACCTGCAGGTGAACCCTCAGTATCCCTCCATCTTCTGGCAGTGTCAGTCCCCTGTGGACAGCTGGATCCAGACTCCAAGATGCAAAGAAAAAGCATATTTCAGTCTGTCAGGGCTCTTTCGAAGAAGTGATGCAGCTGCTTTATCTGCTGTGGTGGAACTTGGATGCCTCCCAGAGACTGCTCCTGGGTTTGTTCATCATCCCGCAGGCTTTGAATGGACAACAGCTTAATTTTGTCCAGGATGTTTCATACTTCTAAATACTGTGTGCTCTAAAGTGCTATGTGGATGGATGAAAGGTTAGAACTGAACCATACAAAAGTGTATATGAAGGAGAGAGGAGACACCCTCTCATTGTGGTTAATGAATTGGGAACCAGGGTGCCTGAAATGGCCTGAAGTTGCTACAGGGAAGGTATTTTGGTGATCTTCTCTTTTAGTGCTGCTTGTGAGGCTGAAAAACAACCTTGGATGCTTGGGCAAGAGGGAGCAGATATCCAGCCCCAGAGCTAAAAACATAAGAGGAGTGCATGAAAGAGTGGAAGAACAGGTGAAGTAGTTGCTGAAGGGACCGCAAAGCATCAACGAAAGCATCTGCAGAGAGGGTCTGTGTTTCTGTATCCAGGCTGGTGCGATAATTAATCTTTTGTGATTCTGACAGGTGCCTGCAGAGGAGCAGAGACAAAAGATCATGGTCTGACAGTGATTAATGCATTATTGGTTGTAAGACTAAGAACTTTAGAAGTGGGTAAATAAGCCATAGGCCAGGCTGTTGATTGTGTTTCAGAAAACTGGAGAGGATTACAGCATGGGGGAGCTGGGGTTCAGCACTTATTTACTGCAGGCACTTGCTATTTTTTGTTACTAGCCTGAAACCTGGTTCCCACAACAGAAGGAGAAATGGGTGTACAATTTCTGAAACAAAGCTCTGCCTCAATCCTCTGTTGTACTGAAAAAGTGGCAAAAGACACAGCTGACCCCAGCCTGTGTTGCCCTGGCATCCTTGCAGGGTACGGAGGAGGCTGAACAGCAGCTGCTACACATCATCCAGGACACGGTGACACTGCAAAGGAGGGAAACATGGCTCTTGCTGTATATCCTCGCAGCTGTGGATAGCTTTAAGTTAACTGAAGGCTCCGCCACCCTGTGTGATCTGTTGGAGAATGCTTCGACCTCGATCCAAGAAAGGCCTGGTAGCCACTGAACGCCTGGCATCCTCTGCCAGGCGCCAAGGCTGCTGCGGGGCGTGAGCCGAGCCATGTGCCTAGGGCGAAGGGCAAGGCCTGGCTTGCTGTGTGGGAACTACCTAGGGGCAGCCGATCCCTGCTGGGTGCCTTCCGCACCACGGTGCAGACTCATGCTCCCTCTCCTCTTTTCCTCCCCTGCCCTGGGGCTGACTGTGTCTTGCTCCCTGTGAGGCAGCTGGAGAGTGGGGGGCTGTTAGGGAGCTCCTTGTTCCCCACAGAGCAGGTAGCAGACAGGATGGGAGTTGCACTGGCCAGCATGTGGGGTTGGGTGCTCCAGGGAGAGCTCAATCTCTTGTGCTGCTGCAGTGAGAGGCATTTCTTGGGGTTGATAGTGCTTATCCCTGTGTTTTACTGCAGGCTGTGTCATGGTGTGCTCCCCACTGCAGCTCCCTGACTGGTCCCTGCAGGAGATGGGGACAGCACTGCCAGCCCCAGGCTGCGAAGCCAGACCCTGGCATCACTCAGGTGCGAGCTGGAGTTGAAATGTTTGGACTGGAGCAGCCCTGGACATGCTTGGGAGAAGGTTAACAGCCGCCTACAGAGGCTGAGAGCCAAACCAGGAGGCAGCAGGCAAGTTCAGGCACCTCCAGGGCTGTGCAGCAGCTGAACAGGAATATGGAGCTCCCAGGTTGCAGTTTTCAACAACGTGCCCAAGTTCCACCAAAATCTTGCTTAAGATGCCTATGATATTTGCAGGTTTTGTTTTTATTTAATGGTGGAGCCTTTAATCTCCGTGACTTGCATTCTCCTGTAAAATGGGGTTACTTATGCTCAACCCTGTTTTGCAAAGAGTGCTGCTATCTCTGGGTGGATGTTCCAACCACAATATTTAACATATAGCATCACTCTGTGGCTCTGCCTAATTGTCACATCAGTTTGCAAGCTTAATGCACGTACCTTGGATCTGAGACATTTGTCAGTGAGTTTTTGGAGGAGTAAACCCCCAGAAAGGGCTGGGGAAAGAGGATGGCTGTAAGCCCTCATTAACCACGAACACAGTGGGGACTGCACTCATCCCTTCACCTCCAGCCTCCAGCACCACCTAGGACCCGCTGCTTTGCACTGTGCACAGAACTGGTGTTGAAGGATTAGCTATAGTTGCATATGCCCATCCTGTGTTCACTGACTTTCTTCTGGGAGTCTGAATGGAAGTGCTTTAATCCTTTCAGTTCTTTGTTTGAAAAGCTGTTGCCAACTTGTGTCTGACCTGTGGAGGTGGTGAGTATCATGGTCCGATCCTGCTCTCCTGATTGCCCACATCGGGGGTGATCTTGGGCCTGTGGCAGCTCTCCTCCAGCCCCAGATCAATCCTAAAGTGTTTTGTTTTGTTTGCTGGACATTGGCTCTGGTACTCATGTCATTCACAGGGACTAGTACTGCCCCATTTCTTTTCCGGGATAATGCAAAGCAAACCAGCCTCCCCAAATCCCACTCCTCTCAGGCAGGGCTCAGTGCTCCCAGAGGCATCCAAACTGTACCATTGAGAGGCTGCTCAAAACCTTCCAGGACTAAGCTTTGTGCCATGAAAATACGAAGCCACGTTCTTGGGTTGATGTAAACTGGTGCAGCTCCGTTGATGTCAATCCGTTTTATACAAGCCAAAAATATGGTTTAGAATAAATGAATCATTTTGCTGAAATGTAGCTAGCTCTGAAGCATACCTGTCCCATGGGGAAGATGAGAAGTGAAAGTTGCTTCCACCCTTTTTGGCTGATAATCCACAAACAAGCCACAAATCAGGCACAGAAAAAAGGCTGCAATGTAATGCATGAGTCACTTTACCCGCTCTAAAATGTCACCGGTTCTGGAGAGAGATGCAGCAGCTGTTTAGCAGAGCATAGCCCAGGTGGCAGAGATGGTCCTGTTATTTATGTGGCTCCATAAATGAACTCAGTGCTTTGCAAAATAACAGCCTTTTCTCAAGCAGTTTCCAGTGCAACTCGCTCCAGAGCAAAGCAGGACTGGGATGATGCAAGCCTGCTGATGTTGCAAGGAAAGTCCCAGCTTCTCTGTGGACCACAGGAACGAGTCCTGCAAGAAAGACAGCTTGGTGTTACCAGTGGGGCCACAAATGCATGGCAGGGCATCAGGACGGAGATGGGTGAAAGACAGGTGGGGGGAAGAAGGTATCCTCAATGTAGCTCCATCCCCTGAAAGCCTCTTTCCTTTCTGCCCTCTGTGGCTTTGCACAATGTGTCCAGAGGGCAAAGGCTGTCTTTTTTTTTGCTTTTTTGCAGGAAAGGTAAGGAAAAGAATAATTGCTCCATCTTGCAGCT
>WKFP01013609.1:420259-456467 GCA_011057875.1 Pterocles orientalis | reverse complement strand
ACAGTGGGGACTGCACTCATCCCTTCACCTCCAGCCTCCAGCACCACCTAGGACCCGCTGCTTTGCACTGTGCACAGAACTGGTGTTGAAGGATTAGCTATAGTTGCATATGCCCATCCTGTGTTCGCTGACTTTCTTCTGGGAGTCTGAATGGAAGTGCTTTAATCCTTTCAGTTCTTTGTTTGAAAAGCTGTTGCCAACTTGTGTCTGACCTGTGGAGGTGGTGAGTATCATGGTCCGATCCTGCTCTCCTGATTGCCCACATCGGGGGTGATCTTGGGCCTGTGGCAGCTCTCCTCCAGCCCCAGATCAATCCTAAAGTGTTTTGTTTTGTTTGCTGGACATTGGCTCTGGTACTCATGTCATTCACAGGGACTAGTACTGCCCCATTTCTTTTCCGGGGTAATGCAAAGCAAACCAGCCTCCCCAAATCCCACTCCTCTCAGGCAGGGCTCAGTGCTCCCAGAGGCATCCAAACTGTACCATTGAGAGGCTTTGTGCCATGAAAATACGAAGCCACGTTCTTGGGTTGATGTAAACTGGTGCAGCTCCGTTGATGTCAATCCGTCTTATACAAGCCAAAAATATGGTTTAGAATAAATGAATCATTTTGCTGAAATGTAGCTAGCTCTGAAGCATACCTGTCCCATGGGGATGATGAGAAGTGAAAGTTGCTTCCGCCCTTTTTGGCTGATAATCCACAAACAAGCCACAAATCAGGCACAGAAAAAAAGGCTGCAATGTAATGCATGAGTCACTTTACCCGCTCTAAAATGTCACCGGTTCTGGAGAGAGATGCAGCAGCTGTTTAGCAGAGCATAGCCCAGGTGGCAGAGATGGTCCTGTTATTTATGTGGCTCCATAAATGAACTCAGTGCTTTGCAAAATAACAGCCTTTTCTCAAGCAGTTCCAGTGCAACTCACTCCAGAGCAAAGCAGGACTGGGATGATGCAAGCCTGCTGATGTTGCAAGGAAAGTCCCAGCTTCTCTGTGGACCACAGGAACGAGTCCTGCAAGAAAGACAGCTTGGTGTTACCAGTGGGGCCACAAATGCATGGCAGGGCATCAGGACGGAGATGGGTGAAAGACAGGTGGGGGGAAGAAGGTATCCTCAATGTAGCTCCATCCCCTGAAAGCCTCTTTCCTTTCTGCCCTCTGTGGCTTTGCACAATGTGTCCAGAGGGCAAAGGCTGTCTTTTTTTTTGCTTTTTTGCAGGAAAGGTAAGGAAAAGAATAATTGCTCCATCTTGCAGCTTCAGACCTGAGGCACAGAGGCTAAATGGCAGATCTGAAGCAGATTGATGCCTATGCAAAAAGAGATGCCCTGAGACAGGTTTCCTCACAGGGGCCAGAGCTGGCTGAACAGCTCTCCCAGGTGCTTCGCTGCAGGAAGATGCTGCCCAGGACTGTAGCATCTCTGTTACTTAGAGCTAAGGTAACATTTTTCAGATTCCCCTTGATGCAAGATTTTGTGGCATCCATCTTTTGTCTTCCTTTTAATTTTTTTTCTTTTTTTGAAATTCCCTCTTTTCTCAGGGGGAGCCCAACTTGCAGGTGCTAGGAGGCTTTTCTCATGGTTAGGGGTAGGGCTGCAGGACCATGGGCTCTAAATGCTGGACATGCCCCAGGTTTGTGGGGCAGAAGAAGGTGGAGCAAGAGGGAGACAGGCTACCAGATACAGGGAACGTGGGCTTTCCCTAGGGATGTTCATGTACATGATCACAGGGTTTTTAGCTGATGGGGCAGGAGCAATTGTTGCCAGCGCTAAGAAGCTGCACCCTGGAATGAGCTGCCGTGATCTGAAACTTGAGTTTATTAACTCCAGAGTTTTACAGTGTAGCTGTCACGCCAGCAATATGGTCTGAACACAATGAATCACCTGCAAATGTAAATCAGAGGAAGGCATCTCCAAAGGCTCCTGCTAGCCTGAGTCACGCACAGCTGCTGTGCCAAGTGCCAGCTGCTGAGTGGCAGTGGGCCCACAGCTGGGTCACAGGCACCGAGCTCAGGGGGTAGTACTGATTGCCTGTTGAGCAAAACCACTAAGAATGACAACTGATTTGCTGACTACAGAGCACAGGTGCCTTAAACAGTGGGCTTCTCCCTTCCTTACAGGCAAAGTGAGGTTGAGCAGCTGGTCAGTCAATAGGGGAAAAGGAGGAGATGAGTTATAGGTCCTGTGGTGGTTCAGCTGAGGAGAGGCTGTAGGGAATAGCTAAAGGATTTAGCCTGATGAAGGAAGGAGGGCAATAGCTGTTACTGTCCCAACCATCATAACCCTCTGCCTGCTTTGAGATGTTTAGAAATACCTTTTACTATGCCATTTTGTCTACAGGAACAGATGGAAAGGCTGGAAAGGTTACTTCCTACTGCTGCTTGATGCTGTCTGTCAGCTGGAAATAACCATCCCTGGAGCCGAGTCAGTAGGGTGAACATCTGTGTGCACCTTTTGTCTGCACTGGCACAGCATCAGCCTTCCTGTGGGGAAGAGCCAGGGTCTGAGCCTCCCATCATGTTGCTGCAGCGGGCTTGCACTTGCCCTGCTGGCTGGGGCCTTCTAGTGATGCTAGAAGAGAACCCTTCTTTTTGTACTATGTTCTTAAGAAAAGTTTAGCAGAGGGTTGGATGCAGCAGTAATAGTTGAGAGGATGAGGACAAAACCAAACAGGTTTGCAAGGAATTCTCTTGCTGTGTTCCTCCTGTGTGATATAATGTCCCTCACCCTTCAGCTCTCCTACAAATGCTGCTTGAGCTCATTAGGATGTGCAGGGTTTCTAGGAGGTTATTTAGTAATATTGTTGGGGTTTTTACTTTTGTTTGATTTTAACAAGTGAGAGGCCATATTTGGGGCTGATGTTAGGTCAGAATTGGAACTGGAACTTTGAGAACAATGCTTTTTTCTTCCAGAAGTGGTAAACTAGTCCCTCATCCTTGTACACAGGTAAGGGCTCAAAGACTGTTGAGCACTGAACGGATTTTCTCACCGCTGCTAAATACAGTAGGACTCAAGTGAATGTTTTTTGATGTTCAAGCCTATCCTGAAATTGTAACTTTTCATGTCCTTTTTAATAATAGATTATCTTGAACCTTCCCATTTTGCTTGTAGTATAAACTTTTCATGGGGGCAATTTCCTGTTTGCCCCCACCCTGTAGATCATGGTGTTAATCTTTGATTGGGACCTTGTTGGTATTTCTGCAGAGTAAATAGCATTACCAAATATATTCAGACCTTAAATTTAAGTGACATCAGCTTGTGTGGGTGCAGGGATGTGCAGAGAGGCAGAATGCAAGTTCAGTTATTTTTTTCTTCTTGTATTGCAGGACAAACCTTCCAAAAAAATGGAGGCTTTGCCACATGTTTTCTATAACCAGCCAAATAAAATATTATGTTTTAAAGCATTCAGAGTCAGAGAAATAACTTGGGCTTTGGGCTTAGCATTTTTTTCTTCCTCAGAATAGCTTCTGCTGAATGATAATCTTTAAAGCTATGCATGTAGGGGCCAGATCCTGACCCCCATTGCATCTGCTCTGCACTGCTGCAAAACTGCAGAGCAGGCAGAAAGTTGGCTTAGCTGGATTGCTGGAGATTACCCTGACCCAGTTTGTCATCTGTGGTGCAGGAGTCTGGGTGCTGTGGCCAGAGCATGGCAGAAGGAATAGAATTTGTTGTGATACTCGCATATTTGGGGATGTGTTGGGTAGGGTTGTGGATATCCCCCTGTTAGTACCTCAAGAGTGAGGTGGTCCCTAGCTACTTTCACAACAGCGTTCTGGTGCTTGGCAGCAGCCGAAGCTATGGCTTTGAATGTTCTCTGGATACATGTGTCGTTGCCATCTGAGAAATGCGTGTGTTACACAAAGCACAGCTTTTACAGCTTTCTCATGTGTATGTTTGTTGACGCAAACTTCAGAGAGTTTCATTGCTAGATAGTGATCTAGAGCAAGCACTGCAGCTGGGGTATTCCTGCTGAAGTCTTACTGATGACCGAGCCTCAGTCAACCATATAAATTTCTGTCGTGAAGCGATCTCCTGTAAATATTTCTTGAAGTGTGTTTTCCTTTCAGCAGCAAGCATGGGCATTTGCTGTTTTGGAGGGCCTCCTTGATGTCTAACTTAGTGCTGGCTGCTACAAGCAGTGGAAAGTTTTTCCTGCATTTAAAAGGAGAAAATCAAACTGGAGTTGGCTGGAGCTATTTATAGAGCATGTTGTGTTTGAGTAACCCAGCCTTTTTCTTTTAAGAAACTGAATAGATTGGTTTATACAGCTTTTTTAACTGTTTAAAATTGATATCTTGTTTTAACAATAATTCAGTCTTGGCTAGTTTATTTAAAAAAAAAGTCTGCATTGAGTTTACCCATGATTATGTACCTCTGGAATTCCAATTTTGCTTAATCTCCATTTTCTCACAAATCAACAATACTCTGAGTTTTCCTCAGAGGCATGGATCCTGAAACAGAACAAGGAGGAAATTTCAGTTTTCATTACAATGTAATATTAAAAAGCATACTTCTTTCTTTTGTAATGATGGAGAAAAGATTGAAAACATGAGCTGAATATACTCCACAGACTTAGGAACCAGAAAGCAATAAATGAAGAACTCAAAATTCATTGAGTTGTTTGTTTACTTGGGGTTTTCTGTCGTTTAAACTAGCAACAGGATTTTGGAGGCCTCAATTGCACATTTATTCTCAGAAATGGGCAATGCTCAATGATCGGCTGCAGGACAGCTGTTCCCTCAACCTACCCAAGATCCTTCTGTTTCTACACCAATCCAGTTTCTCTTTGATTTTATTTACTGGAACTGGAGAGCTCCAGCTCATTTAATGAGCCTAGAGAGCTCACCTGTGTGTTGGGATTGCTCTTGTTACTTGTGCTCCTGTGACCCAGAGGAGCTTGCAGGACGGGTGCCTAATGACTGTGCTTTTCACAGGCATTTCACACCAGATAGGTGTCCATCCTGTCTGCTCCTGGAGCTGATCATTGCAGGATGTGAATAAGCTTCCCTGATGCGCCCTTCTAAAACTGGGTGATAAATGGCCACGTTTGGTAAAATACCAGCCTGGTTTGAGGACTGCTGGTGGTGATGAACCTCCTTGCCCTGCTGGCAGGACTTCCCAGCAGTTCGTGCTTGGTGCTGCTGCCTGATTACCCACCTGACTTGCTCAAAGGGAGTGAGCATCAGGCTCCTCTTTGGCATTGGAGATCCTCAGGGCTGCAGGAAGCTGCCTGACCCTATGGCTGGAGGCAGCTACAGCCATGGGAGGCTAGTATGAGTTCAGAGTGCTGGTGTCTGCAGGCTCTCTTTTTGATATGTGTCCCGTTTTAACTTTATGATCTGGCAGTGCTGGTGTTCCTCGTCTTTTTGAGCAGCCAGCCCTGCATGTTCCTGGTGTTTCATGGTAAGCTTTCCAAGGTGGCAGATGGGGAGAAGTGCTGTGACTGAAATGACTTTCTTCTCTTGTTGTCCTGCAGAGAGGGGCAGCCTGCCCTGAGGAGCACCCTCGCACTGTGGGCTGGGCCTGTGACCTGCCTGCATGTGCTGTGACACCCCTTCCACTGGGGCTACCCTGCGCACCGGCTGGCTGTGAACTACAGTGTGGGCACCAAGCATCTCTGCTGATAGAGAAAAATCCCAGGGAAGAAGAGTAAAAAGCACAGGTACTTTCTTGATGCACCTTTAAGACCTTTTTGCCAGGACTTTGCTGTTTTGCTGATAGCAAAGGGGATAGTGTTTTTGCTCCCTCTCATCTCACAGATTCATGTAGGATGTGGGCTGTTCCTGACCCATTTCATGCATCCTGCTGTGCAACCCAATCAAAGCCTCACTTAGGAAGAACAGTGCTAGCCCTGGGCCTCTTTTTCCTACCAGCATCCATAAGGCCAGCAAGGCTGCTGCTAATGTAGGGAGGCATGGCTCTAACTTCTTCACTCTTGAATCCTTTTTGCTGCTGGCCCTTTACCTGCTGTTTACAGTAAGAACTCATCACAGATGTAATCTCATTAGTCACCCCCAAGTCACACTTCTCTGATTCCATTTATAGTGTCCTCCCTTTCTAGTCCTTTTCCCAACCCCCACCTTAGTCACTACTCAGTTCTTGCCATCTGGGCTTTGTTTTTATTTAAGCTTGGCACTGACAAAGCATCAGAAAAGGGAATACTCAGAAAGGCAGATGAATATCACAAGCAAAGTGTATGCAGGACACATTTAATGTTAAGACTACTTAGCCTCAAGTCTATGGGCAGAAGACTGGCAGCAAAGCTATTACATTAAATGAAATAGAGACCATTTACCCTAAGAAGTTAAAAAGTCCAGGACAAAGAGGAGCACTTTAATCCTTTTGGGACTTCTTGTGTCCTTGCAGCAGCCAGGATTGCTTTCCTGCCCTTAGCACTGCTCAGTACATGCTGACCCTTGGCCACCAGCCTGTCTGGGAGCCCCATGGGCAGCCCATGAGAGGAGCGGAAATGACATGAAATCTAGGTGTGCCTAGGGAGGCACTTAGTGGCCTTTCAAAAGCTCCTAAGTAGGTTGGAGGGAGGGAAAAGTCCCATCTCAGGGTTGGAGTCTGAAGAGCCTGACCCTCCTCGAGGCCTTGGAAAACCTCACCAGCCACCTCTCTCTGTGTCTAGGCTCCTAAATGTATTGGAAAATCTGCTCCAAAGGAATTATTACTTCTGTTGAGCAGTTTCTGCCTGCCCAAGGCTGGGAACAGAGTTTCAGGAGACTCCCATCTTGCTGTGAGAAACTGCCACTATACCACTACAGCGTGAGGGATGTACAGATCCCAGGGAAGACAAATTACTCCTCCAGCAGCATGTCTCTAGCTGACATTGATTTGCAATAGGGCTGTCAACAGCAGCTGGAGAACCCTCATCCTGGAAAACAATATGTCAATTGCCTGGGTTGGTTTTAATTCTGTAATCCTTTGTCTGCAACCTAATGTCTTGCAGCTTTGCTTAGAGATGAGATGTGCCGCTGCTGCTTTGCTCTTGCTCCTTTGGAGCATAAGGTCTGTCTGGCCACGCCCAGGTAGAGCTGGGAAGATGGACTGGCTTGCAGTACTGTTTGAAAGCTGGACAGACCTGTAAGTCACTTGTATTTATATATTTTTTTCTGTCTCTTTCTACATCTGAATTTTAAACATCCGTTATAAGGCAATACTGCTTTTAGTGGCGAGCCAAGTTTTTCTTCTAAAACAAATGTTCCTTAAAGCCTTGGTATTTTACTTCCTTTGTTCTCATTTATTGCTGTTGCCTTACCACATGTGCTAGGCCAGAGGAGAAAAACTACCAAAACCAACAAAACAGCCCTGTTTACCCCTTCCCCAGACTGCATACATCAGGATTAACACACTGAATCTGTTTTGCCAAGGGATTCAACAATGAGCTAATTTACCTCTAATTTCTTAGCTGCTTCCAAGTAGATATGCTGATGAAGAGTGAGTTAATAATGTGAAGATCATAGTAAACCCAATGAAAGCTACTGTGGGGAACTGAAAATTGGGATAGGTGCTAAATCTGGAGAATGATAGATTAAAAAATAAAAATTGTTGACTGCATTTTCTAAATGAGGATTTTGTGGATATAAAATTTTATGTGCCTTTTATCAATACCTAAAATGGCCTTATTTGTCAAAGGATGAATTATCTTCCACAAAATAAGGCCACTTTTTGATATCTCAGGGTAAGCATCAGGCAGCTGAGGTATGCAATTGCTGGTCACTTGGAAAAAAGCTGTTACTGTTAGGTTTGTAGAGCTATTTGAGATAGAAAAGTTCTCTCAAAGTTTGCTTTCTTGGAGGTTGTTCAGCCTTGACAATAGCAGAAGGCTAAATTCTTTACATTAGTATTGATACTAAAATTAGCTTCCGCAAATGTCTACCTCTACACTATTGCTTCACATGTGGCTGCGAGTCAGATGGACGTCAGAAGAGAAACACTAATTTAGTACTATGGGGTGTCTGTGGCACCCACCTCCTGTACCCTCAGGCACACCTAGGAAATGCCTGAGTCTATATCCATAACTTGTTTTGTTTAAATTCTTCAAGAGCATACCTCTTCGTATTGGAGTTTATAACTCATTGAATGCATATTGGACACCTGGTGCCTTGGCCATGTCCTGGGTAGGAGGAGGTCTCTCTCTGTCACCTCTAGGGCAAGCGTGGGCAGAGCCTCTACCATAGCATTGTTCAGACCATGGTGGAAATTGTGACTTGCTGCATTATCTGTGAGGGTTTCCAAGATGTAGTTTGTGCAAAATCCCCACTGGCCACTCTCATGACTGTGCTTAGCTGTGTGCACCCAGAGTAGAGCTGCTGGCTGGTTCAGACAGCACCCATGTGCCATGTCAAAGTGGCTGCTACCAGCATTGCACAGGATTTATGGATTTTGTGAGTCGGTGGCTGCTACTGCTTTAAAAGATACTGGGATGAAGCCTGTCTTTGTAGACAGACTGTTTGTGTTCCCAGGGGTAGTGCTGGCAGGGTGCTGGGATATGCTTTCCTCCGAGGTCACCATAGGCTTTACAAAAACTGAAGTGGTGAAACACATTGTGTCCCAGTGTTCTGCAACACAAAGGTCAGACAAAGCTAAGTGATCACAAGGGAAGGGATGTCCTGGCAGAAGGGAACAGTCTTAATACTTGCCTTTTTAATACTTTCTTCCTTTTCATAAACCAACTAGACAGTCGCTGTGCTCTGTTGGGTATACTCATGTCATTGTTTGAGCTGATGTATCATGAGCTGCTTTGCTTTACTTATGTTTTCCCTTTGAGGCAGGCTGTTGATGCGAAGCTCGTTGTCATATTCATGCCTGTTAACTGTGTTAGTTAACAAAGGAGAGCATTCAAAAGCCTGCTCAGAGGCATATTTGTCTTTTCTTTTTTTCTCCCTTTTAGATGGAAACCAGATTTCCTAGCAAAACCTTTTACAGAATCTGCTCCCTTGAAACCCGTATGAGGCAACAGCAGTGATTGCAGCTAGTTGCAACAACTCATCTTGCTAGATGGAGGCACATCGTGTTACAAGTGGTGTTACTAGTGAAACCTCTGCAAAGGAAACCTACTGAGACCTGTCTAGCTGGGGGGCTGTTAACTCATCTGAGGTGAGCTAAAGACCCAATTTCACTTGGTTTCTTTGAAGAATGAGCTGTACGTACTCAAGCCAATGTCGACGAACTGAAGCTTCAGAAAACCTAGACCTGAATTTGAGAGAATTGGGGCCAATAGGTTGGTTTTAGTGAAAACTAAGTCAAACGTTGACCCCAAACCAGGAAAGCTTTCTGATTTTGAACATCTCTTGAGGATTCAGTTAAGCCAGGAAGTCAGAGATGGCGATGACACAGAAACTCAGTGCTGGGTCATAAGTCTCACCTAAATCCTAAAGGCAAGATCAAATCCTATTATAAAATGGTCAGACCACTGTTTGATGAAACTCAGAGCACAAATACTGTAAAATATGTATCGCTGAGCAGCTTTATAATCATAATAAACTGATTTTAGACTGTTTTCAGGTCCAACCGAACAGTGCTTAAAGCACTGTACTTGGTACCAAAGTCCAGTAAATTACTTGTGTTAGAATGGTTTGTGAGGTTCTTAGAAGCTTTCTCAAAGGGCAAACCCTGTTTTGCTTGGGGGAAAAAGGCAAACAATGCTTGCATGGTTGAAAACTGCTTGTGAGAAGATCTTTCTCAGAAAGACTTCAGAGCATTGGGCCTTTTTTTGTTTTCTTAGAAAACAGGAAACGAATTTCAGCCTGCAGTTTATCTTGATTTCTTAAGTGGCTTGCTTTCTATGGTCACTTTTGGGTTCTGGAATGCTATAGAAATTATCTGAGGGCATTTTCAACACTTCAAAATTAAAATCAAATTGTTGAAATTGTGCCAGCATTTAAATGAAAATTATTTTCTTTAAACAAACACTTGAGGACTTTCACTGTTTTTTTTTAATCACAAGAGCATTCTTAACCCAAACACCTTTTCTTTGTGTTTTTTTAAGTATCCAGTCTGCACTGCTAAAATCAGATGTGTCTTAGGATGTAATCAAATTCAAAATCTTTTTAGCCAAAAACTAGATGAGCAGGGAGTGCTAGTTTTTCACACAACACAAAAACGTAAGTGGGTGTAGCTGCAAATACCATCTCTGCCTCTGTGCCCTCAAAAGTGTCTGGGCAGCAATACCAGCATAGACTTCTGCTATGTGGGGAGGGGTCAGGCATGGGGCTGAGCATCTGGGGCCTGTGCAACTCATGGCAGTGAGCAGGAAATAATGGAGGCAGGAGCTGGCTGTAAAATTTGCTGCTGTGCAGAAGATCTGATATTCAGCTTTCCACACAGGGGAGACAAGAGTGCCAGAGAATCTGATACAGATTAATGCACAGCTCTTGTATCTTTGGGAGGGTTGGTGAGCTTATACAGGATTCGGGAGATGTTGCATGTAGCCAGAGAATGAGTCTGGGTACTGGGAGCAAAGCCTAGTCTGGCACTGGAGCTTCTACATGGAGCTCTTCAAACACTCAGGACATGGCTGGCATGCAGTGGGGTGTAGCTGGCCCTGAGGTGTTTCATGAACTGTAAAGCCTCTGGGGAACAGGTCAAGCTTAAGCTGCAAATCAGAGCAGCCAGAAGCTGCTCTGTATCCTGCTGTGGAAACCTGGAAACCCAGGAACTGGTGTTCATGTCAAAGTCCACGTAAACCAGTCCACTCATCCCTGACAGAGGCCAGCAGCAGCCACTTAGGAGAAGATTTTGAGAACAAGATGCATGTGTGTGTGATGCAATCATTCTCCAATGCCCCCTGCTAACTCTCGGACTTTTAGAAGTGAAGGATTTCTTGGGGGCTCTGTGACCCTGTCCTTCTTGAAGACCCCAGGTCAAGTTCCACGTACAGGCTCTGAGTGCCAACCCTGCTGCCCGTCCATGGGGGGAGGTTTCTAGCAGTGACGTGAAAGCCTGTCCCTCAGTGCAGCAGCTCCTCTTGGAGAACCATTGCTGTCCCTTGGTGAGCTTTCGGCCCTGGTAGAATAAAGCCTTGCTGTAGCCCCAGGCAGGTGTTTGGTGGTCGCAGCTGGCTGTGGAAATGGTAAGTTAAATCAATGTCTGTAAAAGCTGCGGTTGAGGATTTTTATCATGATTTCATAGGTGGAGTTGGGAGAAGAAGGAAAACACCTTCAGGCAAAGGAAGCGATGGATGCCAGCTGAGAATGTGGTCCTTCCTTATAATTGCCTCTTTGAAAGCCCAAGAGGACTGAGTAGTAGGTTTCTCCTTTGGCGACCAGAAGTAGGACTGCTTGAGGAATACGTACCCTGCTTTGACAAACTCTGTCCTCTCCGTGTGTAGTAAAGTGAAGAAGCCCAAAACCAGTTCCCCTCAGCAACACAAATTACTTGTTGTTATTGACCAACTGCAGATCTTGTATGTTGGAAAAAAAACAAAAAAACAAAAAAAAAAACAAACAAAAAAACCCCTTTCTAATGACCCCAGGGACACATGCTTCTCAGTCAGCTGCAAGACAGGAAGCCAATACTGGATGTGTGCTTTCAGAAAGGGCGTGGAGCAAAAGCATTCCTTGCGAAAACTGGGGTGTTTTTTAATCTTTTAGGTTCTGTTGGTTACACTTACTCCACCAACAACTGTTTTTAACAAGTGCTGTCCTTCCTTTGCTGTGAAGGATGTGTAAGTACAAGTGACCATACAGCACATGTGATCCCAAGACTGACGTGTTTCTCCAAATATTGGATTTTTCTGGTATTCACTTTGAGATTAATCACATTATAGAAGGCTGCCTGCAAGATAAATTTCCTATTAAAAAGTTCCGATATCCGCAACTTTCCAAGCTTTTTCCTGTGGCAGTTAAGTAAGCTCTTTAAAGAGGTACTAGCAAGGGAAATGTTACAAGTGTTAAGACACCTCTCCCTATATGTAACCTTAAAAGTTACAACACTGATCTAGAGAAGCTACAAACACAAAAGAGCTGCATAAAACCATTTCAGCCCCATGGACATGCCAGTCCTTTGGACTATGACTCCAGAATACTCTTCTCCAACACACATTGCCACATATCGTGAAGGTAATGCTGTTACACTCAGCTGGCTTCTGCATAACTATCCAGGCCTGGCTGGGGCTGGAAATGCAGAGATGTGAGCGGAGATAGGATCTCCCAGAGGCTTTTGTTGGCTAGGAAGATGCTGGCTTGGAAAAGTATGTGGAGCATGTCCAAATAAGAAGAGTCTGGAAGGAGTTTGTGAGGTTCTATTATTTAATTACTAGCTAGGAGATGTGAAATTTCCTTTTCCAGATGATCATGTTTTGTGTTTTGCATAAGACAGCAATTGCTTCTTGTAAAACTTAGCATTTCTACTAATTTAATGAGTTAGCCTTACAACTTAACAACATCAGTCATTGGAAAGGCCTTTTTCAAGTTCCACAAGCGTGTTTTAAACCTCTTGATAAAGCCAGTAGCATGCTGGACTTTCACGAGCAGAAAGACCTTAAGGAGTATGCAAGCTATTTCTGGCATGTTGTATTCTCAACATGTCAAGGAAACATGGATTATTTTTACACAAACAGGCAAAGGAAAATGGTTCCTTAGCGAGCTCCCATGAACATTCTTGGGCCCTGAGAAAGAAAAAAAAATAAGAAAAACAATTACTTCTAAATTATGTTTCTTAAATGGATCATGTTGTCACACACTCAGATGTCCTTTTGCACCATTTTGGACCTTTGATGAATTATGGAGGGAGTGAAGGTTAAAACAGAAGGTAAAAACAAGGACCAGGGATTAGTTTGGATATTTGATCTTTGAGTGGACTTTTTTTCCTTACTGTGAATTTATCATCAAATGTAGACTATGGCAAACTGCAGACACTTTTGGAAGTTCTTTTTAATAGCTGTTAATTGAAAGGTGATGTGTAGGTGTTGAGAGGAAAGAGATCTCCAGAGATGAGAGATGTGGAAAGAACATGCCAAGCACAAAGCAGTGCAGAAACAAGGTTACTGGAGTGCCCTAAACTCTTTTAACACTGCAGCACAGAGTTTAGGCTATACACTTTGCAAATATTGGAGACTGTTTTGAAGCTCCCTATTGAGGATTGCCAATGCTGACTGCAGTTTCTAGGCAAAAGCAATTAGCCATCGCAGCTATGGCCTCAGCTCAGTGTTTTATGTCCAAGCTGGTACTACTGTGTAGGGCTCTTATGCATTACATTACCTCAGCCAAAACCAAATTATGACACCCATCAAAGCTGAGTCTGGTGATTAAGGTACAAAAAATGCACCCTGGTCTCGGTTGGCATTTTTTCCATTTCGATGTAGAAAAGTATTTTCCCACACAGTGAAGGGGTTTTTTAACAGAAAAGAGGTGTAAAGCATGCATAGACATTGATATTTAATGTGTGTCCTCATCCATAGTTGCTTCTCTGGGTAGTGTTTTTACTGGTTCAATACTTGCGTCCAAAGCAGGAATGGCACTTGTTGCATGGGCTTGGTGGAACCACAGCCACCTACATCAAGGTTAATTCTGGCCCAACTGGTGTAATTAATGTTTACATAGATGAATGCCAATAATTATTGATAATTATACCTTTTCTCAGTGTGAGGGTAGTTCTTTTGCAAATACTTTATACCAGGACAAATAAAAAGGAAGAGGGCATTTTTGAATGGTCAAGACCTCCAGCAACTGAGTGTTCTTACAGGTATGTTGATGGCTAGTACAACACAGAGACGGGGCTGTTGTGTGATGTACATTGTATTTATATGAAATGAAAGTTCACACTGCCGTCTCTTTTTTCCTTTTTTTTTTTTAGCCTTGCACTTAGAATTTGCCCTCTCGCGTCTGACAAGCAGCAAGAAGGAGCTTTGAATGTGGTGCCAGTACAACAGTGGGCAGAGTGAGAGAAACTGAGACAAGCACCTCTGATACAATTAATAGGTGATACTGTTATTTCCTATATTTCATCTGAATCTCCACGCCTGAGAATTCGAGCTAAAGCCAAGTTATCTTTTATTTTTAAGTAGAATATTTAGCAAGTTAAAACTCATCATCAGAGGTTGTCCTAAGATGAGGTTTCCTCCAGCTTTCCTGCTGAGGAACCATTTACAAATTGCTACTAAAAAATGTCAGATAGGAGGGTAGTTGCTGTGCTGTCACATGGGCTGACACAGTGCAGGACCTGCTTAGCATTCTTGAAGGGAAATTATCCAGTGCTGCAACTCACAATTTATAATTGGTTGCATATTAATATCCAAAAAAGGCAATAAAATCCACTGTGTGTTTAAAAAAATAAAAAAGTAAGTAGTAGCATTCTGAGCAGTGAATATCTGTAAAACTGCTTGTGCAGAGCAGAGCTGTGTGCAGTGCTGTTTCTCCTGTAATTACAAGCAATTTTAAATAATCTCCTTCCTTTAAAGAAGAATTTTGTTCAGCATTTGTGTTAATTTTAATCTCGCTAACGTGATACTCTCTTGGAACCTCTCCCTCATGTCGTAGCAGCAAAACATGCTGCCTCTTTTGTCCCTGCCATTTGGGAAACACACAGCTACTGCTGCTTGTCACAGCAGCCTTGGGGTTGTTACTATCAATATAACTCTCTTTAAAGGAAAAGAGAACAGAACAAAACCCAACAGCAGCATTTTTTCCCCAGAGTTCACTTTTATTTGTAGTATTTAAGCTAGACTGTGCCAGTGCCTCATGAAAATCAGTTTAAAATTTATAACACTGTATTGTAGTGGAAAGCTTGTTATTCAGCATACTAATTATTTCTGAGTCACTGTATTTATGAAATGTCATGTAATAACTACTTTAGCACAATGCAAAGTAAATAGTGCAAAATCAGGTGGTTTATGATTTTGACATTCTAGTGTATAAACACATTCCTGAGTCTGGGTTGGGGGAGGGGGGCTGGAGCCTACTGGGAATTAGATAATGTTTTTATGAGTTCTGAAAAATTACATTGAATTTTGTAATTTGTAACACTCTATGTATATAGACCATGTTGCGCATTTTATTACAGCCTCAGTGGCTTATATTACAAGTGTCAGCTGCAAAGAGAAAATGTACAAAGGCTGGTTTCTGGAATAGGGGGCGACAACATGGTAAAACCCTACAGTGCACACATCAAAGCCCTTGAGACAAGCTGTAAATGCACACCTGGGCCATGCTGGGACACTGGAATTCATCCTGAGTTTTTTCTGTTTCAGGATGGATTACAAAACCCTTTCTGAAGGAGGTTTCTGGCCAGTGCTTGTCAGTAGAGGACAAGTTTGGGCTTTTGTTGAGCCCTTTGTGAATGATTCATTAACTCCAGAGTAACTGGGAGGCCTTGAGTGTCATGAGTGACAAACTGGGAGAGAGTGCAGAGGGACGGGTGGAGGATGGGTTGCTGCTCCAAGTGAGTTTGAGTAGTCCTGCGAGGTCTCTGAGAACAATGGGTGTATGCTTACCAGAATATGTGATTTCATAAAATATTGTGCATAAATCCAGACCTGGGTCCTGATTAATCTGAATTTACAGCTGTTGTCAGACTCAGGTGACACATCCCCTCCTTAGTGCTTTACCTGTTGGCATGAGAAAATTATAAGGAGTGTGATCTGCCATATGTTTTGCTGAAAGTGGTGAGATGATTTACCCTTTCCGTATTATGGGATATAATTCTCTTCTTTCAGAAGAAGACCCGTAGTATTCAGGCTATTAAACCATAAATCTGGTTTATTTTTTCTGTTAGCTTTTATGCTTGTTATGAGTCTTAAGGTCTTGCAAAATTATTATTTCCCTAAACTAAAGCTTCATGGAAAGTGAAATTCTGTTAATGAAACAGAAGTGAAATAATGATTTTTACCATTCCAGGTGCATGTCTACTCTGACTTCCTTTTCTTTTCATGTTCCAAGTGCAAGAAATGTACCAACAGCTGGTACTGAGAGAGGTAGGAGGCTTTCAATCAACTTTAAGACTCCATATTGTATATATTTACTGACTTTTCTATAAATAAAACCAGCTATTAAGAATGCCTCTGGCTGTTATATCCAAGGATAAGCAGTTGAGATACATGAGAGATGCTCAGGGAATTGATAAGTCTTCAGGAGAAAAAAAATGTCCCAAGATCAATTTCCTGATTCAATAGTGAAGTCTTCATATCATATAAAATGTAATGTGATTGTCCATGGCTCTAATAAAATCTTGTTTTTTTCCACCAAGCTTTCATCTATAAAAATCAAATTTATCCAGCATTAGTCTGCATTTTGAAATGGATAGGGTTTTTTTAAAAATAAATACGATAGTAATCCTTAATGGTACATTAATATGGGAGAACAATAATTTGTTGAATTTTCTTCACACAGAAACAATCAGCTGGGAGATATGCATAATAATTGTCTTTGTCCTTCATTGTCACAGGCTATTAGCTAATGAATTTAAGCTGTACTTGGCTCTTGCTCGAATAAGAAAACTACATTAGAGATCTTGTAGTCTTGGCATTGTATAAAACCTTTCAGTGGGTTTTATTTTAGCCTCACTGAGGTGATGCTGCCATGGACTGAGGAATGCATCATGATTTTGCGGTAAGCAATGAGGTCAACGTTGTCTGATGTAGTGGGGTCAAGCAAGCTGAAGTGCATCTACAGTTATTAAAGTTGCCAGATGGCAGAGCCTCTTTGTTTGGTTCCTTACAATTTAGTCAAACTTTTCAGGCCTACTTTTGTGTCTGTTTCAGGTTCATCTTTTGGGTGGGAAGGCTTGCTAAACTTGGTTTAGCTATTCTAAGACTGATGCTAGGGAAAATAAGTAGTTTGGGCAATGCTTTAAATGAGCAATGGGAGCACGTAACTGTAAGCTGAGCAGTTTTACCAACTTTGCAGTTTGCCCTCTCAACTGGAAAAAGAAAGGAAACCTCCAGGCTGGAAGAAGAAAATCCTGTGATGGAGAACATGCCCCTCACTGTCCTGAAAAAATCCTCTCACATGCTGGCTATTTGCAGAAAAAGATCATATTCAAATGCATGGCAGAATTTGTTTAGCAATTGTTCCTCCCACAAGAAAATTACTGTAGCCTGCTGGAAAGGGATCTGCATTAGAAATCGTAAAACCTAGAGTGCAAGTCTTTTCTTTCCTATTGACTGTTTGTAGCATACCTTGGTCCATTGCAAAGTGCTGCTTGAGTATTTTAATCCTACTTTTAAAGGTGAGTAAGCATTGTTATCTTCTTGTTGCAGAGAGAACTAAGAGGCTGCATGAGCTAACCTTTGGCAGAGCTGGGAATGGATGCCACTTCCAGACCTTTAATCAAACTGCTTTTCTACATGTGTTGTTAGTGTGCATGGCTGGGACCCCACTGCTCTTCCCACAGATCAGAAGGACATGGGAGGCCTCTTCCTGCAGCTCCATCTTCCCTCAGCTGTCCTAGGCCAGCTCTTAGGAGCTGTTGCTGCTGCACTGGGCACCTGCATCTGCAGGTCACCAGGCAGTGCAGGGCAGAGCTTCTGAGCCACAGCACAGAGAAGCAGCAGGGTTGCTCTGCGGGTGCCAGCTGCTCCAGCCTCAAAAGAGGCACTTCTGCTGCCGAGCCATACTGGACCACACCACACTCCAGCCACACTGTCCTTCTCCCCATCTGTGTCACAACCGGGAAATGACACACCACTCCTACTGATTCATGGGTTTTGCCTGCTCACAGGAAAGACACAACCCACAAGTTCAGCTGGGTTGCTGCCCTCTTTGGGCTGCCAGAATGGTGTGCAGAAGAACAGCAGGAGCTAGAGACAAAATCCATACCGTTGTCATTTGTGTTGGGCGTCTTATTGGTATCGGAAACAGGACTGGAAAATTCTAGGTGTTACTTTGTATCTGAGCTTTAAGCTCATGGATGTCTTAGATTTGGGAGAAGAATGGATGGTGAGTGTGTGATATGCATCTGCTACCTGCTCAGGAGAGCAGTTGTGTAATTCTGTGTCTGTCCAGGGATTATTGTTTCTGCCCAAGCTGCAACGCCACAGCATTCCAGGGATGGCTGTAGTGAAACTGTGGTGGAATTTTGTTGTGCCATGTAGAGAGAGTTGGTGCCAGACATCCAGCAGTGCAGGCTATTCCACCTGCAAAATGGTATGAGGAATGAGTTGGGACTGCCACTCCTGGTAACAGGCAGCATTTGCTCTGTTACCTCTTTTTATCTCCATAACTGAAGTCTGAAGTTTCCATGGCCTGCGGACCCTCATTGAGTTGTACCACCTACCTACTCGAGCAAGTGTTTTGATGCAGGAAATGTTCTGAGTGCTTTATCCAAAAATGTGATGATTCAGTGTAAAACGAGCATGAAATGTAAAATGGCTAGAAAACTTTGGTGCTCCGAGGCATGCAGAGGGCAGGTGCCAGATCGCAGCGATCACCCGTTTTTCTAAAGCGGCAACACTTACATCGCTACTGACAGAGGCTGATTCACACTAGAAGAAAATTCAATATGCATGAAAGGACTCTTGTTCTTCTTCAGCAGAGAGCATAAAGAAAGATTGTCAGACAAACTAATCTCTCTCTGATAGTTTTCTTTTCAACATCATTGAACTGTCATTTCTCCTGGACTTTGCCAGAATGTTTGATATATCCGTTGTTTCCCAAAACAGACAGATTTGTCTGGCTTGAATGACAAAGGAATTTTTGCCAGGCAGAGAGAGGCTGAGATGCCTTCACCAGTCTTTTGCTGTTACTGTGTAGGTTCTTTGCTGAGCTTCAGAGCTCTGGTTAAAAATGAAGGAAGGTATCTTGGTGACTGACTAGGTTGCATCTCTGCATGCAACCATTTAATTGTTCCCAGCACTTGCCCTGGGCTGAAACAACATTCTCTGGGCTTTTGGGATTCTACTTTTTCTGGATATAAACCCATGTATGCCCCCAGATCTTTAATTTCAAAACTAGCAAATCGAGATAGTCCTAGGCACCACTGTGTTACCCAGCTGCAGTTAGAAAGTAGCCCAAACCAGAGATTTCTTTATTTTAATGTCCTTCTACAGAGCTGGCAACACATTCCCTCATTCTGGGCATGTGTCAAGTGTCAGTAAGATTTCTAAAACTCTTCAGAGAAAAAAAATTGAATGCCTCTTCCCAAGACTGTGGATGAAAGATACCTACATCGAGCAACCTCCTCCTTCAGCTGGGGACTCGCAGAGGAGTCTGCCATAGGGATACACAGTGGGTAGGGGTGTGTGTCCTCTACCAGCTCTTGCAGAAACATTTAGCAAAAGTGAGATTCTGAAGTGGGGCGAGCTGGCAGCTCATGCCTGGTAGCATGAGTCCTACATCCTATTTGTAGTGAGCTCTAATTTTTTTTTTTTTTTTTTTTTTTAACGTTTCAACCACCCACTCCCTAAGTCATTCTGGATATCAACACCACTGGAGAATTTAGATTATTACCTTAGGTGTTTAACCTACCTTTTCTTTCCCTTGGAAAAAGTGGTTTTGTGGGCCTCAGAGTAGCCAGTGAGTCTGTACAGATCGGGAAGGGGCTGATGACGGGGTGGTCCCATTCTGTAACTTGGGGTGGTTCACTCTCTATGTATGTGGAAGCACCATATGAATTAGTCAACATTTGTATTTTTTTTTCCTAGTGTGGGGCTGCCAACAATATATAGCAGGCAGTTTTGGGCTGTAAGGAATGATGATTTATTTATTGGAAGTGTTTAATGATTGATTGCCAGATAGATTTCAGCCCGCACCCCTCCCAGAGCATATGCACCAGAATGCTTTCCTTGCCGTCCTGCCATGACCACTTGTGAGAGGTACTTTTTCTGCGTGGTGTGATGTGTATTCTGTGGGGGACCTAGTAAGCAAACATGTGCCATTTTATATGGATGGAGCTGAACACAGTGTTGCTGCATGCAGAATTTTGCAAGATAACTGTCCCCATGTTTCCTGACAGTGTGAGTTTAATAGATACAGTTTAAAACGTGTACAGGGGGATTAGAGATAACTTAAGGTAATACACTCAGTTAAAAAATAAAATGCAACACCATTTAAATCCATGTGGGTTAATCTGGCAGTTTCTGAGTCTGAAAATACCTAACTTGGCTGTGATTATTTTGTTTCATTTCCAGATTAATTAGCGGTATTTATCTCAACTGGTTGGCTGCTGAGATTTTAAAAGTTGGAGCAGGAAAGTTTGCAGTCAGTTTTACAACACAATTAATTACTTGTCCTTTCAAAACTGATTCTCTCCACACCATCTCATGCCTGCCCAACATAGAGAGAGTCATAGAGTCATTAAGGTTGGAAAAGACCTCAAGGATCATCAAGTCCAACCCACACCACCTAACTCACTAAACCATGCCCCGAAGCACCACATCTACACGTTTCTTGAACACCTCCAGGGATGGTGACTCCACCACCTCCCTGGGCAGCCTGTTCCAATGTCTGATCACTCTTTCAGTGAAGAAATTTTTCCTAATATCCAGCCTAAACCTTCCCTGGTGTAACTTGAGGCCATTTCCTCTTGTCCAAGTCTGCAAACTCTTGTCCACTTGCAAGTCTGGCTTACGTGAATGGGTCCATGGGGCTCATTTTCATTACCTGTAACTTTGCAAACTATAAATCTTCTGCAGGATGAAGGCCACACCACATATACATATGCCTACTCTGTGCTTTGAGATTCTTTTCATCAAGCCCTGATGTCCTATTGTATGATGTTTGAGATTCTGGTTGTACAAGTTGTTAGACATAAATTTCCTCCTAGTCTGGTAGGAGCACCAGTTTGCATAATAGATCGTCTTACCACATCTGTAAGGTAATTGCTTCTAGACAGGCTTCCAAGAAGGCCTCAGATGTGATCTATGATGGTGTGTGCATTGCTAATGTCTGTACTCCGAGGAAGCATACCTCTGTTACTGATGTACTTGTGTGGATGACTGATGGTGTAGATCCAAAGTTAACTAGGCGTTCTCTTGAAAGGCGACATACTATATTATATTTGAGCAAAGAAGAATTTCCTGCATAATCTTTAGAGACAGCTGTATTACATTTTATTATTTCTCTGGCATTTATGCAGAATTACAGAAATACAGTTAAAAGGCTTTAAATTTTTCCAGTTCAGTATTCTGATTGCATGTCCAGATACTCATTTTCTAGTAAGCAGGATCTCGGTAGAAAAAAAAAAAGTATGGGCTGTACAACCTTCACACCTTGACCTTTCCACCTTGGAACCTGCAGTTTCCTTAGATGCCTCCATAAAGCATTTACAGCTGGTTAATCAGAGATTTAACATAACCAGCACCAGGTAGAACAGGTGTGTGTATGAGGGCTAGGAATCAAGTCCTCCTATGAATTTGCTTCATGTATTTTCTGCCAAGGCTCTTAGAAGAGGGTCTTTCTGTTCTTGATCTTTGTGGAGAAAGAGTCTTGCTTTCTCACTTGTGCCGCAATACCTACCTGAGATGCTTTTTCCAAATCCTAGCCATAGGTTGCTCCCTGTTTTTACCTTGTCTAAAGTTTGGCCCCTTCACTTTCGGTGGTAGTCTTTGTAACAAGAAATTAGGTTATGAAAAAAGTATACATTAGAAAAGAAGGCCGTGTTCAAAGTTGAAAAGAACTGTAGAAAAGAAGAAAAAATATTACAATGAGAAAAAGTGAACTGTTCCAGAGAATCAAGGTCATTGTTCCTGAAGGGCATCTTAAATTAAATTAACAGCTGGATTATTTAGTAAGAAATGTGATGTTTATTTTAAAAAGAGAGGGAAAAAGGAATTCTTTACCTCATTAGTGCTGCAAAATGTCCTATACAAGCATAATTATACTTCGCAAAAAGGCTAGGGAGACCACACAGGAAGGGTATTGACGAACTGGAAAAGGTACAGAAGACACTAAGCATGATAAAGATTGAAAGTTGTTATTTATGGACAAAGTACAGGCTGCTTCAATTTTTTTCTTTTATTTTTTTTAAGAAGAGAGAAACTGGTGCCACTAAGAGATGTACACAATTCTCAAGGATATCAAAAGGTTAATGACAAAACTCATTCAGATCTATGCAAAATGACTAGCAGGAGAGTTGATCGTAAACTTGGAGAAAGCAGTGCTAATCCTGAGTTTTATGACACAGAAGAGGGATATGCTTTCTCTAGCGTGTGGGTCTCCACCATCAGTTCCCCATCTTTTGTCTCGCCTCCACAGGCTGAACTGCATTGCGGCTTCTGCATTTCAGGAATGTGACTCCTGTCCTTGGCCTCATCTGCAGATAAATACATGCCCCTTACTGCTGAGTGGTTTGGGAAGAAATTCAGCCAAACAAGAGAGGGGAGATAAAGGAAAGACAGGTGAGGATGTTTTTAATCCGCTCTTTTTGAACCAGCCTGCTTGACTTTGCCTACAAGACTTTGGGCAGTGGGGTTAAGTGGGGCAGGGCAGGAGTACCTAGTGCCTCTGTGGTGGCACAATGAAGCTGGTCACAGGAGAGCAAAGGGGCTGTGACACGAGGCTGCTATCCAGGGAACAGGCCTTTTGGGTACCCCTTCTCGCACAGAGCCCAGAGGGGGGGCTCTTGCTGCCTGGCTGGAGCACAGCAGGGGCTCACTGCATAAAAGTGTGGGCTCCAGCCACAGCAGGAGAATGGGAGAATAAAGAATACATCAAGAAAGAGGTGATGGTGAGTTAGCCCAGCCCTTGTCTCTGCAGATCGCCCTTGGCAGCGGAGCTCGTGTGAGCCTGCTCTCTGGGGGCAGGCCCTGGGTTAGGAGGTGTAACGGGGGTGCCTGTACACAGCTCCATGCTTTGGGCTGGGAACGCTGTGCAAGTAAGCTGGTCAGCAGGCAGGTACCAGACTGGCCTGCCTGCCTTGGCCCCTGCAGAGTGTTAGCAAAACATGAGCCCACTAGAGTGCATCCTAAAATCCACTTCTTTTGCTAGTAAGACAAGAAAAAACTGTGATGTTTTTATGCCTAGTGCCTTAAGCGCAGCTGGGAGTATTGCTGAAATTATATGCCTTCCTTACAGGCAATGATAATAACTGGGCTATCTAATTCTGCAATGTGGGAGTCACCTTTTCTCAGCTGCCAGTCTCAAAGTCAAGCTTTCATTGCACAAACAAAATGGGGTATTCCACCCCAACCCTCACCCCCAGATACCACCAATATCTAGCAGTGGGAATACTCCAAACATTTTCCCTCCAATACAGAATGCCTGTTGGGTGTCAACAGATCATGTGAAAAGAGAGCTGAATGGAATTTTTCCATCAGCAAACAAGAAAAAAAAGGATTAAAAACCATTTTGGTACTGCATATGTTTTTATGATGTGCTACGTGTATGTATATATATATTTAATCGCTATAGGGATGTGAAGAAACAAAGAAAAAGAGCAGACAAGCATGCTGCCATAGAACGTGGTGAGCATTGCTTGTTACAGAACTGAATTTTAAGGCATCAGACATCAGTTAGTGACATGTACTGAGGACCAGGAGGATGGTACTTTACCCAGATCTACTGAGGTCAGTGCAAATTCTCCACTCCATTAACATGGGATCAAACTTTTGATGGGATTTAGAAATACAAGAAAGTTTAAAATGTAGCAGGGAAGGGTAACCTCGTGCATACCCCATTGCTTCAAAAAGCTGAATCCTCTTGCAAATATGACATAATCCAATTAGTTGATTTCCTCAGTGACATTTCTGCAGGCTCATTTACAGGACAGGGAAACTGAGATTTATATGATAGCTATTTCTAGCAAAGGTCATTTCTTTATTGGTGAACAACCTATCCTTAGTCATGCTGATGACGAGGCGTTGAAGGATAAGGGAGAGGCTGTATAGCTTTAAAGCCTAACAGGGAATAACATAAATAGAGCATAGATCATCTTTCTACTTGGACCAGGAGGCTTGCAATCTACCACCATCAGACCTAAGCCAGGGAGCAGGAGTCAGATCCAGCCACCGAGCACAGACATGTATTTTGGGCTAGTAAGGGTGTCTTTGGTGGAACCAGCTGCCTATGGAGAACCAGGTCAGGTTGCTCTGGGGACTCCCTGGACTGCCCTGCTAACTTCCCAATTTGAGCAGCTCTCAGCATCCTGTTCCATGCCATTTCCAAAATGACAAAGATGAGGGCATGCTCAAATATACACAAAAATACACTTCCTCAGCTTTCCTTCCTTAGGCAAGGAAGGCGGCAGTTTTGACAGGAATATGGTTTAAATAGATGGTATTATAGATATTGTGTGTCCTTAAATAATAGAACGGTATCTGCCTGATCACCATATGACTATTTTTCCTTCTTGCAGAAGGGAAGGTCTTTGACTCTGTACACCTGATGCATCATTGTGTTCATAATCAGGAGGACTTTTCTGGGAGTCATGTGAGAGTTGTTCATTCAGCTAATTGACCTTAAAGTCAGTACCGGGCACTTTCGTGTAACTAGCTTTGCTTGTTTTCACCATCAAGCTCATAATATTGGATTAAGTAAAAATGTGACTGTTTCCCTAGATTTTGTCTCAGATCCTGAACGGTGCTCTATAGCTGAGCTGTGGCTCCTGCTGGATCACTGGCACAGGTCAGGCTTACAGTGGACAGGACCAGTCATGAGATCTTTTCAATACAGCAATGAAGTCAACATGGGGGTTCCTGCCTGATACATCAGAGTGCTCTAATTAGGGGAGGGGATGTGGGGTTCTTCATCCACGCCCTTCCTAGTCCCTTTTTGCCAATTATTGCTTCCTTAGGGCTGTGAGCTGCCAACAGAAGTTACAAGGGCTTTTGAGTTGGTCTGGTCTAGGACTCAGTCCAGTAACCTGAGACTGCTGCGCTGGACTCTAGCTTCCAACTTGCAGCTGAAGATCTTGCCCTTCTTTCTAGAATAATTGCTCACACCCTTTGAAATCTCCTAAAGCATTCCCCAACATTGCAAGAGCTGAGAATTGCTACCCTTAAACACTGTAAAATAAATAGATGGTCTATAGGATAATTGCCTATGTTACGATTCTCTCCATGCAACTAAGGAAAAAACAGCCTTATGCTGTGTACTTCTTAGGCCTGGTGTAACTTGAATCCAAAAGCTATGAAGGAAATGGAAAATGTTAATAAATAATGATGCTTGAAACACGTCACTGAACAAACCACCAGACCTTCTGTGTTTGTTCCACAGGACAGAAAATGTCTATCCCAGTTTGAAGAAAATAAAATCTTGGCCGAAGATATGTCTCAGGAATTATCGTAGATGCTGTATGGTATTCAGAAGATAAAGTGGAGAAGCTTACAGATTAACTCTTGGTAATAAATACAAAATAAAGACAACTTTTGAAATAAAATCAGTAAAACTGACTACTTGACATTTCCCTGGTATGAGGAACCAAAGATCTCCTCAGGGCCACTGGAATTTTAAATTACCTTCTTTGATCCACTTTACAGCTGCCAGATTTCTGTCTGGTATTTTCCAAGTCAGAACCAAGCATATGTGCACTCCAGACTGCGTATTCTCAGTCTGATGTGCTCTGGAAATCCTGGCCTCATTTCCCAAATCCTGAGCAGGTGATCTGCACTTTAAAAACCAGTAATGTTTCCCTGAAGTGTGTTGGTATTACTCTGTGTGCAGACCAGATGCAAAACTGGGACAGAAATCTTAGACAAATGTGCAAAATCTTCAAATTGTAACTTCAAAAATATTCAGGGAAAAAAAAGAACATTTCTGAGAAAATCTGTGTGAGTAGTACAACCATCTTTCACATTCCAGTGCAACACTTTAAAAAGGAAAATCACTGCCTCTTCCAGGACAGCTCTAAATAGGTAGAAAATGCATGCCCTCTGGTAGCTCGGATAAGCAAATCTGTCTTGAGAGAAGGCAAAGGAATGAAGTCTAACACATTATAAGCAAAGGGCTGACCTTTTTAGTAGGCCAAATATTCACCCTCTCCAAAGTAAATCAGTTCAGCTTAGGCCCATGGCTGTCCACACAGTCATTCTTCCTGCCCTTCCACTCCAGGCGCTGAACGCTGGCAGCCTCTGCGATATGCCAGCACAGAGAGAGGCAGCTTAGCGAAGAGGAAAAGACTGGGATAAGGAGCTTCCCAGTCTGTGGATCTGGCTTGGACTCCATCTGGTTTGTCATGGGAAAGAACATTTATTTTCTTTCATCTATGTCCTCCATCTATGGAGAACTGCAAAGCCCTGAGGCTTCAATTTCACAGCTGTGCTCAGACCTCCACTGCATTTTTTTTTTCAATTTCCCTGTACTTCCACTTGATAGCTGGCTTCGTTTCTTACTGGTCTGGCTGATAGTTTTAGAACTAGCTCCTACAGCATCTCACACAGCCATGCTATCCTGACTCTGGAATCTACTTGTTGCAAACAGCACTTTGGGATCTGAGACTTAACACACCTGTACAGGTGTAAGGAGAAGCTTCAGAAGGCAAGTGGGCAGAAAGCAGTGCGGCACTTTCTCTCTGAACCAGAATAAACTTCTATTTTATTTTAGATTAATGCTTTGTTGTGGTTTAACCTGGCTGGCAGCAGCCAAACACCACACAGCCACTCGGTCTCCCTCCCCCCTCTCAGGGAATGGGGGAGAGAATGAAAAGGGTAAAGAGAAAAGAGACTTGTGGGTCAAAATAAGAACAATTTAATGACTAAAATACAGTAACACTGAAAATATTAATGATAATAATAATGCTGATAATAATAATATACAAATATACAAATGAGTGACACACAGGGAAACTGCACAGCACCCAGTGATCAAGGTCCAGCCTGTTCCTGGCTAATTATCCCAGAGCAGAGAGAGTCCTGAAACTGCAATCCCAGAAAAGAGAAGAGCCTGAGAGTGCAAGGGCGTGAGCAACCCAGAGAGAGAGGGGGCAAGTTTCTGGATAGCTTCTTGTAACATACTGGGCATGAGGTGCATGATACAGAATACATCTTTGGCCAGCTGGGGTCTGTCCTAAACCTAAGGCTGAATCCCAAGCCAGTAACTGGGGCTGTGCTCCTTCCTGGTGTCTCCTGCACCTGCAGACACTGGCACAGCGGAGAAGCTGAAAAGCCCTTGACTGTCCTGGCAACAGCTATAAACATCAGTATGTTACCAGCCGCCTCCTCAACACAAATACATAACACAGCCTCATGCTAGCTGCTATGAAGAAAGTTAACTCCATCCCAGCTGAAACCAGGACGGACTGGCACCAAGAGCTCCTATCTGGCTCCAGGCCCCCTTTACGGCGCTGCATCGTGGAAATGTTGAGCCAGCGCGGGACATTCCCAGCCCACCCCCCACAGGGACCCCCTCCGCCATTGCTCCCTTCTCCCCTGCGGATGCTTTTACATTGAACTGCGCAGAACATCCAAGGCCCAACATTTGGGTGGAGCTCAGAGAGCACAAGCCAAGTGAAATCAGCGCGGAAACACCGCCCTGTCCGCGGTACCGAACCTCCCCTTTCATTCCATCAGCCTCCCACCCCACAAGGGCTCCAGAGCACCTCTCGGGCCAGGGCCTGCGCTACAGGATTTGGGTCAGGCTTGACACTGGACCGACGCCTCCTCAGGGCCGGGGCCCGCCGCCTTTACTGTCCCCGCGGTGGCTTTTCCTCCCCCGCCGCCGCCTCGACCCGTCCCCGCGGCCGCTCACTCCCTTCAGCCACCCCGCGCCCACCTGACAGGCGGCGTCTGGGGCTCCCTCCTCGGTTCCCCCCTCCGTCCTGTCCTGTCTTGTCCCTCCACCAGGACCCCGCCGCTTCTCCCGGCCGCAGAGCGGCCCTTCCCGGTGGCGCAGCCTGCACCCGCCGCTCCCCAGCCCTCGGACGACGACGGCGGGTCCCGGAGACCGCTGCCCGCCGCCGTGGGGCCACGTCCCTCCCCTGACAGCCCGCTCCTCATACCACGCCCACCCCGTGTCTTTAGGAAGCGCCGTCGCCAATCGCCGGACGCTTTTGTGCTGACGGGCGGCCGCACTCACCTATCAACTAGCTTCTCCTTACAAGAAATCCTGCCTTCTCGAGCACTTTGACCAATCAAAAAAAAGATTGAGTTAGGGGCGGGAGAAGAGGGCCTGTAAGCTCTGTCTTCCCTCACTACCTCCTTCTCTCTGGAGGGAGAGGATCGCCCCTGTCTCCTACAGATGATTGACACCGAGAGACAGCCAATGGGCTGCGGAGGACGCGCGGTGGGGCCAATGGCGCGGCGGGGGCGGGCCGCACCGGGCGGCGGGGGCGGGGGGAGCGGCGGGCTGGGGTGAGGCGAGGCGAGGCGGGGCGCAGCGCCGGCAGGAGGGTGATGGTGGTGGCGTGAGGCGCGGCGGGACTCGGGCTGGCTGCCCGTCTGGCGAGGAGAGGAGAGGACAGGACAAGACAAGCAGTGTGTGCTCGGTGCTTGCCATGAGGCTACAGGAGGACGGGGACAGCCCTAGGGCGCTGCCACCGGCGGGGCTGCCGCAGTAATGGGCAGCGGCAGCGCTGCCTCTCGCCTGCCGTGTGGTGCCAGCGCCCGCGCCCGCCCGGCGGGGCCCGCCCGTGAGGCGCCGGGGGCAGGTGAGTGTCGCGGCGCGGAGGGAGCCGCCTGGGCTGCCCCGCGTCTCTTCCCCTCCCGCTCCCCGGGCCGCCTCTCCCCTCCTTGCACCCCGCCGTTGGCATTTTAATTTTTAAACCCCAACGTCTCCTGGCCAACGTCTCCGGGGCCGGGGGGGCGCTCCCCGCGGGCTGGCACTGGGGTGACAGGGGCTGGTGAGGCGGGGCGGGGCGCTCCGCGGGGGCGGCCTCTCCGGGAGGACGCTCGTGGACCCCAGGTTGCTTCTTGCCGGCCCTGGTGCCTTCCCGCCCTGCCGTCTCGCCAGGTGCGGCCACCTTTTGCTTCCCCACATTCCTAATGTAGAGGCTTTTTCCTCCGTAGCTGGCGGAGATGCTGCTTTCCTTGGGAGGGAACAGACCCATCTGGGTTTCTCCTCTTCCTTTTCACCTCCCTGATGAGCGTTTCTCAGTTCAGGACGGAGAGGCATTTCCATTTCAATCTGATACAGCGAGGAGATGGGGAACCCTGGGCAGCCTGGGCTCAGGAAATGCCCCTTCCTCTTTCATCCTCCTCGCCCTGGCACAGGCATTTAAGTAGTAACACTCTCTTGTTGGCTTCTTGGCTGTTCCTTCTGCTTGGAAAGAGAAATGGGAGCGGAAGGTGTGTGCATGTGTTAGAGGAAACAACTGTTACACCTTTTGTCATCGAGACAAAGAACTTGTCTTCATCTCTCTGTGTCCCTCCCTCTGGGTGCATATTGGCAGCACCTCTACCACTTTGCATTGCTTCCCGGAGATGCTTCATAAGGATTCGGTGTAGCCCTGACCTGCCCTTTTTTGTTGCTGTTGCCAGTTATGATGGTGCTGATAAAAGGACATGTTGATATGTTTCCAAACAGACTCGTGGTTTGCATTCCTGAAATTGCTGCAGCATTCTGACTTATTTAATTGGGGGGGGGGAATGACAACAGGAAGGGGGTATGTTTTTGTGGTTTATTGTAGTTGGTTGAAAGGTACGAGATCACGTGCAATTGCAGCACCGTAGTATGGAGTATATTAACCAATGCGTTCTCCCCCTGTTTTGTCTTTCAGTCCTGCAGTCTCCATATCACCTACTGTGTGAGCAAAGATGATTCCATGAGAGAGCTTCCTTTCAGTTACCTGTCTGCTCGTATTGCATGCTGCTCCTGGCCAATGATGAGCCACTCAACTAGACTGGGATTTACCGTGAAAAAAGGAGAAACAGAATATGAATTGTAGACATCCTGTCAAGATCCTTGCGTGCTGTTTTTACGGTGTCTGTATATAAATTTGCTAGTATTGAGCACACACACTCTTAAATCTACGTTGGTATTCACAGAGTTGCTACTGTGTAAGAGGACTGGTATTTCTTACCATCATGGCTTCAGTTTGGAAAAGACTGCAGCGTGTTGGGAAACATGCATCCAAGTTCCAGTTTGTGGCCTCTTACCAGGAGTTGATGGTGGAGTGCACCAAAAAATGGTAAGAAACAACTCATGCTGCTGCACAAATGGTGGAGTAAGTTGCTGGTGCTGAAATGGGCATGTCGGTTGTTTTGTATTGTTGTGTGTGTATTGGTCTTGCCTCCCCTTGCTTTCTCTTGCTTGCCCATTGCAGAAGCAGCTGCAGCTGTGTGGGGTGCTTGTCTTTATTGTTGAGTGCTTTGCTGCATACTTATCTTGGACCTGTTGGTTTTGTCCTCTACTCTGATTTTCTTAGCTGGCATTGTTGTTATCATGCAGAGGACAGTGCATTTATTAGCTTGGCATCTGTGACTTACTCGTGTGGTTTTGGTTGCTAGGGTTTTTTTTAATATTTCGCAAGAGCTGTTTTCCAACTTCCAACTCAACTCTTGGTGCTGAGTGTTATCTGCTGACAGTGTTGTTAGCTGATTAAGGCATTTGAGATCAGCCCTGAAAGTGGTGGTGGTTTAATCTGGGGTGGAAACTCATTTTGATTTTGACATTTTACCTGAAGATGGTTCTGTAAGATGTCTTGTCTCTCTTTCTTTTCCTTTTTCCTTTCCACCTTTTATGGGAAGAGGCAAGAGAAAGATCCTTGGGAATTGTTTTAAGGTATTTGTTTAGTCAGACAAGAATTTTGTGTGGTGTTGGTGCAGTTGGATGGCTTTGGAGCTGACTAGATAGCAGGAAACAGTTAATGGTATGGGTCTGGTACATCTTCCTGTGCAAAATGAGCTTAAATAAATCTTCTAGGGAAGACTAGAAGTTGCTCTTAAATAGTCAAGTGAAGATCTCCATTATACACATACTTAAGCGCTGTTTTATATGTTTGGAATATTGACCTTATTGTCATAATTCCTCACATTAGTGTGAGCCTGTAGTGTCAGGGGACAGAGAAAGTACTTTCCAGACCTTGTGGACTGAGATGTTCAAATTGCCTTGTAATAAACTGCAGCCTCCTTTCTAATACTTGGCCTTTCTTCTTGTTGGCAAGTTTGGCACTTACATTGGCTGCTTTCACTGGTTATGAGTAATTGCCTCTACAAATTTAAATTCTATCTCTTGGAGCTGGAAGCCTCTGTCAAATATGCTGGAAGGCTGCTCACTGCTCTGTCTTAAAGGAACACTGTCAGGTATACTTTTTTTTTTAACAAGCTATCTTCCTGCCTAGAATGTTTTGAAACATTATTAAGAAACAGAATCATTTTGGAAGTTGAACTTGCTTTCACTGAATAAACTACAAATAAAAACATCTTAAAAGTTGAAAGAGGCTGTTGTGATTATCTCATGGGATCTATGTCTAGTTCAGGCCAAAGAGTTTTCCACAGTAATTTTGGTTTATCAGGTTTATTTCAGCAGTTGTGTTTATTACTTTTTATGTTTTTGTTTGCATAAATTAGCCTGTTTAGGCTTTCATTTTAACTTTGATTCACTCCTTGCTTGAGAATTTGCAGAATGCTTCAGCACTAAAGTATGGTGATGCTGCAGGGGAATGTTCGGATTGGATCTGCAGCTAACTTTCACTTGACTTGAAAAAAAGTCACGTACAAAAGTTCTCTTGTGAACAATCTTGTTATTTTAGAAACAATTAGCTTATTGTTTAATCAAACTAGAGTTCCCACCTAGCAAAATGCCTGTGTGTGAAGTAGTGAAACAACCTATCAAAATTTCAGATACGCAGCTAATTTTTTAAAAATACATTGTTTTTTTGAACCTTCATTCTACATTCTTTAAATATGGGCAAGATCAGCGCTTGTGTTGGTTATGACAAAGCAACGGTATGGTGGTGAAATGTGGATGAATTCTAGGAAAAATAACACTAGGGCAAAAACATCACTCATATAGTCATTTGATTGTAGGCTTTTCTAGTCTGCTTCCTCTTGTTTGGAGAGCCTTAACAAAAACGTTCTTTTTAAGCATGCAAGCTAAGATACAGCTTTATTTCGGTGGTAAGTGGAACTCTGTGTGAAACAAAAATATAAATATTTATATATTTTTGAGAACCTTGGACTAACTCTTTCCTTAACTTTGAAGAAGATAAAGTTTTGCATGTACTGACAGAATCACTGCTTCCTCCATTTCTAAAGCTTGTCTCTGAGTTTGGCCCATGTGAGAACAAAACAGAAGAAATGAACTCCATATGCTGTTCTTGCTGAAATCACTCAGTATATATTAAGTGTCAGTGCTGTAGTCTGTAGTTTGTTTGATCAAAATGTAGTAAGCAGTAAGTTATTTCAATGTACTGGCATTTTAACAATGCAGTGTTTCTGGAGGAAAAGAATGCTCCATTCATATTTTAAAATAAATGACAATGCAGTCATAAACACACTTGAACTGAGCAGTGTCTGTGAGCAGGGATTCTGCATGACCAAAACAGGCTGCATGCCTGTCTGTGAACTGCTGTCTTCTGTTAAGGTTTACATTTCACAGAATCACAGAATGTTAGGGATTGGAAGGGACCTTGAAAGATCATCTAGTCCAATCCCCCTGCCGGAGCAGGAACACCTAGATCAGATCGCACAGGAACGCATCCAGGCGGGCTCTGAATGTCTCCAGAGAAGGAGACTCCACAACCTCTCTGGGCAGCCTGTTCCAGTGCTCTGTCACCCTCACTGTAAAGAAGTTTTTTCTCATATTCAAGTGGAACCTCCTATGTTCCAGCTTGAACCCATTGCCCCTTGTCCTATCGCTGGATGTCACACATTTGTCTAATTCTTCAGAAAATTACTTGTGTCTTAGAATATTTTTGTAACTGATGGTGCGTGGTTTGCAATGTTGGGTGTATTTCTGGTTGGCTTTAATACTTTTTGTCTCCTTTGGACTAGTATTAATTTGAATTTTTTTTTTTAACTTAACGTGTTCAAAATAGCTTCTGCTCTTTTTTTTCTGGAGTTACACTGCCTGGGTGGAAAGTTGCTATCACTCTGGTGTTGCCGCTTCACTCTTTGAAAGGATTTTCTCTAGGTACAGCAGCATTTGTCCAGCACAGGCTGAAATTCCCTTTGCTTGTTTTTTCTGCTCTCTGTAATTTTTAGTTCTTTTCCCTATTAATGACTAAAGACAGACACTCTCAGGTGATTACTTTTCATTGGTGGTGCATTTGGCGGGGACAAGTTGTGATGGAGTGTCCAGAGTTGTCACTGTTTCATTAGAAAAACCTTATTTTTGGGTAATTAACAAGGCTGAGTTGCTTCTGTGGCTTTTTGGCTGCTCCTGCAGACCCAGACCTAATTATTGTGGTTGCTCAGTACCTTTGAGAAATTGAGCAGTTAGTTCCATTTAGGGCCTTTCATTAAAAACAAATAAATATTAGTAGCCTTGGTCTTTGATATAGATTAGTGACTCCTGCTACTGTGAAAATGTAATGCTTTGCATTAATCATATAAGCACTTGATTTTTTTGAAAGGTGCTTGCTTGGCAGTGCTGAAGTGTGTCATCCTCCACTTATCCTTGGAATAAGCTAAGGCAACACAGGATTTTCCACCCAGCCTGGCCAGTGAGCTGTGGTCCTGGCCTGAAAGGACTATGCGTGGTAGGAGAGAGTTAATTTAGTCCTTATCCTCAGTGCGGAGCCATTGGATAAAACCAGAAATCAGACTCGTGCATTTTGCTTTGTCTTCTACAAAAAAAGTTGTATTTGCTACTCTGTGCTGTGGGAGCAGGCTGTTCGCGGGTGGGATGGGAGTGTGGTGGGCATCGCTGGCAGGTGTAGTGCTGCGGCTTGCGCAGGGGACTAGTTCAGTTGTGTGAACACTGGTGTCTAGTGCTGTTGGAGATGCCTTTGGGTTTCCTGCCAATCCAGCTGACAGTTTGGAGAAGTCCAGGTCTCCTGTTGATCCTGTGTCAAGCCTGCCAGCCCAGCATGCATCTTCTGTGTACCCTGGGGCTTCTCAGCTGCTGGAGGCCTCTGTTCAGGTGACTGAGTCAAGGCTTGTCTGAGGCACAGGCTTGGCAGAGGAGCCTCACGGGATGAAAATGCTCCTTTAGATCAGAGATCAGTTCCAGTACTCAGGCCTGAAGCTGTGACAGCTGTTTTACAGAGCTGTTGAAGCATCTAATGCTGAACATATGAGCTCTCTAGGATGGCTTTTGTGTTTGTTTTTTTGTGTTTTATATCACAATTTGAGGACTCAACAGAGGCTTCACGTGTAGTATTGACTGGTTTCCACAGAGAATGGCCTAATTTACAGGGTTGAGCTTGCCAAGTTCCTAATGTGTCATTTGTCTATTAGATGCATTTATAAGCAAGAAAGCTGCTCACCTGAATGTAGGTGCTAACTGCTTAAAAACGCTGGAAAAGAGTAAACATTAGAAGGCTTTTGTACAGGATTTGCCATTCAGCAGTTGTTTTAGAGATAAATAAACAAGTGTTATTTTTTACAAGGTTCGTAATGCCTGTAATGTTCTATATGAACTGCTTTGCTTTTAAATCCTGCTTAAAAATACCATGAGCCGTGATGTTCTAAAAGGGTTAAACTTTTCTTGTATGCTGCCTTAACTGAAGACAGGCTTCATTGAGGCAAGTCGCCTATTTTTGTATAAATTAGGTATGGTCTGCAGTGGGTTCTGTATTTTCAAATATATATCTTTTGCTTTTGGAAATGAAGTAATGCTTAATCTTTTTTTTTTTTTTTTTTTTTTTCCTAAAAGGCTTTAGCCATCTGTTTTCCTCTTCTATTGTAGTTTCATAACTGGATGCTGCAGGAATTTTAAGCTTTGGTATGCACTGTGCATGGGAGAGAAATGAGCTTTTTGACATTCCATGGTTCACACCAATCTGCTTGTCCTCTGGTTGCTGCTTTCCAGCAAACTCTTCAGTGCTGAAGGCCACTGGAGGAACTAAAGTTAACTGGTTGCTGTGGAAATCCTTGGGGGTTGCCTGTACACGATCAGGCCGTCAGATTGCTCAGTTAATTTCCTTGCTTTGCGTGGTTGTTAAGAGGGGATTTTGTGAGTGCCTAAGTGCTTTTAATTATTAAGGATGATCACATTGAAACATGTGACAGAAAGAGATACGGTTACAGGTCAATTCAGAATCTCTTGGAGTTCTGCTGTGAATAGTGCTGTCATGGGCTTGCTTTTCTGAGTTTTTGATCAGATTCACATTTGTGTGTTAGCCAAGTAGGTATATTGTAATAAGTATAGATTGTGCAAGGAAAGCATCATGCAATTTCTCCTGCTTTTTAGCTTCTTTTCTCTTTCTCGATTAAATTATACTCTATCCTCAGAGTCTTCATTGTGATCTCTAATTCCACACCAAAAAAACCACCATCTGCAAATGCACTTCAGCATTTTCTTCTCCATTCATTTCCAGTTTTGACTGAGGACTTTGAGGGCTTAAATTGTGTATCAAACTTATTCTTTCCAAATAATCACCACCAGCTGCCTTAAAGGTCAGTCTTGTTCCTTTCTTCCTGCAGTCAATTAAAACACATTTACTGTCCACATGTGAAAGCAGTTCTCCCCCACCACCTTGCACCTCTCTTCTCTTTGTATCGAAAATAAAATCCTTGATTTCAGCAATGTAAATCTGCTCATTTGGGCTCTCTACCCGACTTCTGTCAGGAGGGTGTTTACCAGTCCTGACTCCTTATTTGTCTTTGAGAGGCAGATTTTTTTCCAGCAATTCCTTGACATAGTTTACTGTCCTAGCAGTAACAAAAATAATTGTGAAGAAGAAAAGATTAGGTTATATCCAAGTTATAGAAAAATACATCTTAATGGTGTGTCATTCATTCATTTAAAGGAGTGAGGATGTCTCCTTGAATAAATAAAATACACTAACTTAACACAGCTTTATTTTTTGAGAGAGAAACTGTGTGTGTGTGACTTCCTCACAGAGCTTTACAAATAAATAAAACCTGGCTCTGTTCCTGCAGGCACTGTGTTGCACGCACCCAGTAAAGTATGTGTACTGTTCCTTTGAACCCAGTGGACTTGCCGGAATAAAGAAATATTTTTGCAGGATTGGATCTCTGTGAATACTCTTTTCAGCTCTTTGTGTTGTGAGGTTAAATAAAATTAAATGTTATGACATTGCATAGGCCTCATCCGAGCTGAGTCTTCAGTCTCTTAGACTGCTCAGGCTCTGTAGTGCCAGTCTGTTGCTTCAATTAGTTTTTAATTGGTTGGAGAGAGCTGAAGTCCCTTTCACAGTTTAGTGTGAATAAGAGAAGAGGAGGAGGCTGGTAAGGTTGACTAAGTCTGAGGAAACTCTTCTTACAAAACAAACCCTTCAGTTACAAGAGTAACTTCAGTACAAGCATTCTGCTTGGGTGGCTTTCTGAG
>WKFP01013609.1:398133-410461 GCA_011057875.1 Pterocles orientalis | reverse complement strand
CATCCCATCAGGACCCACGGATTTATGGGTGTCCAGATTACTTAATTGCTCCTTAACCCAGTCTTCATCTACCAGAGCAAACTCCTCCTTTGTTCTGACTTCCTCTGGGGCTACAAGGGTACGGGACTCTTCAGGAAAGCCTCTGGCAGTATAGACAGAGACAAAAGCGGCATTCAGTAACTCTGCCTTTTCTGTATCTTCTGTCACCAGAGCACCCACCTCATTGATCAGTGGGCCTACATTGCCTCTGGTGTTGGCCTTGTCTGCAATGTATTTGAAGAAGCCCTTTCTATTATCCTTGACCCCTCTGGCAAGGTTTAATTCTAAGGAGGCCTTAGCTTTCCTAGTTGCCTCCCTACAGTCTCTGACAACATTCTTATATTCCTCCCAAGTGGCCAGCCCCTCCTTCCGTGATCTATAGACCCTCCTTTTACATTTGAGTTTGCCCAGCAGATCCCTGTTTAACCATGCAGGCCTCCTGGCATCCTTCCAGATTCTGCTCTGCCACCTTCTGCCATTCTGTTGCTGAGGGATGTGCATCATTTGTGGGAGGGCGGAGGGCTGTCAGCCCCTCCGGAATAAGGGGCTGCATGGGAATAAGGGGCTGCATGCGTTTGTCTGCTTATCTTGGTTTGCCCCAGGGCAAGCTGATGGTGTACATCTGCATGTGCTGCTAAGAATGGGCCACATGCATCAGACGTGGCTTGGACATTCTGGATTTACTGTGCATCTTTATGGAAGGGTCTTGCAGCTCAGAGGCTGGACATCACAGAGGCAGAGCACTTGTAGGAGCTGTTGTGCTACCTGTGTGTGAGGAGAAGCACATCAGGTTCTGGCATGCACATCCACCGTGGGGACTCCCCCTGTGCTTCTTGTGTGAGACTTAAAGGTTTCTTTGCATTATTCCAGTGACATGAGGTGATGTTACACAAGCTGAAGGTCTGTCTCTGGTTTTACACTTTGACTGCGTAATTTTCTTAAAAATGCTTATTTTCATTGGCTTTGAAGTTTCAGGGTTTCAGTGACCCGAAGCATCTTTGACCATTAACTGCATTGAAATGAATGAGTAAATTCACACCTCATTTGGTGCTATATTGCTTGTCTGGCTGCAGAACAAACAAAACCAAACCCAACCCTGTGTATGTTAAAACAGAGTGCAGTAGCTTTTCAGCCACAGCAGTGAGAAATAAGAGCCTTGACTTGCCTGCAAGGGAAGAGGTTAAAGGCTTCAGTCTGCCAGGTTGCTTGTCTACCTCTGTCCAGTTCAGGTCCAACTGGGAGCTGCAGCATTGAGGACAGAAGGCACCCTTTCTCAGCAGAAGGCACTGGGGAAGAAAAGCCGTTGAGAAGACATCTTTACTGCATGGTAAACAACGTGTTAAATGGGAAGAGTTAGATATGCCAGCGCTCATCTGTCAAAGCCCAAGAGACAAGGTTAAATTAACGGATCAAGCTGAGATAAGTGTTTTGTATAAGGTCTTGTCTATGCTCAGAAACTGGAAAAGTTAAGGAAAGCTGACTTGAAGCATAAATGCATAAGTAAAGCTGTGCTGGACTCTCCTATGAATACACTCATTCAGGAGATTTGCTCTTCATTGCAGTAGCCTGATGATTTTAATTTTCCTGAGTGTTCCTCTGTGGGTCTGCCCATCATTTTGAAGTGCTTGTACCACCAGACCCCTGTGCAGTGCCGATCCTGCGAAGGCTGATGTTCTATGTGAATGCTTCAGAAGTAAATATGTTAAAATTTTGCAGGCTTCAACTTTTGAGCCTTGTTTGTTTTAAAGAAGAAAAAGTACATTATATAGCAAATATGCTGAAATATGTGGAAAATCTTATTTTGCAGAATCTAAGAAGCTTGTGTGCCCACACATTTCTATTGTCCGTGTTGATGACTCTGCACATAACTGGTTTTCCCCCTCAGTGCTCTGTGTGAACTTTGTGCAGCTAGAATTGATTTCCATTCCCTTGATGGTTATTTTTACAGAGTGGATTTGGCCCTAACTAGGCAAATGTATCAAAACTCTGATTTTAAATTTAATAATTTGAAATACGTTATTTTTATTTCATTTACTGTAATACCTATTTAAAAGCTTGAAATTAAAATATTTCTTTGTTTGTCCTCATTTAGTGCCAGATCTTGCCGCACTTAATCTGGTAGGAGCTTTTTGTCTTTCACTGTAAAGACACTGTTCTTCACTTGGCACAACTAGGTGTTACAGTACCTTTGAGAGTCTTTGTCTTTTACTTTGAGTGGATAGCTCTCTGTACTTTGCAAGATTAAGAGGGTATTCTGCTCCAGGAACCAACCTAGCCTCCTTTTTTGTTCACCTTTCTGCTTCCAAGGAGAACTGCTTTTCACACCAGACACATTTGTGTTTACAGATAACAAATTTTTAAATTAGAGTAAAATTGAAATCTAGGGTGAGACAAAATTGCTTAATCTTTTAAGCTGTGTGCTCTATGGGATAGAAGGACTGTCTTTATCCTTTTGCCTCATTTAATGGTACAGGACTGGAATCCAGCCTGCAAGACATCAAATCCACTTAATAAAAAACCTGGACAGCATCCAGGAGTCTCTTCTGTGGCTGCAGATGTTACTTTACAACTGCCCCGTGCTAAGATCCGTCGGTTTACTAAAGTAGCCATTGGGCTAAAACAGTCAGGCATTTCACTATAGGATGAGGAAGGTATGAATTCTGTTTTAAGTTGCTATAAAATGCCGATCATGACAGCACAGGAAGAAGGGAGAGGGCAGCATGATAGCCAGTGTAGTGACCAGGTTTATTCTTCAGTTACAGACTTGGTGTGTGATGGGTTACAAAAGGCATTAATTTAAGACTCTGAAGCAGTTGATACTGGTGGCATCTACACATTTTCGTCAGGAATGTAAGCAAGGAAAGGACAGTGTTAATTTTTAACAGTTTATATCTAAAAACTGGAGATGTGAAGGACCTTTTGTACCTTAAGGAGTGTCCTCCTCTTGAATGTTAGTAACCAGCTGTAAGCTTTTCAAAGGAAAGTAGGCACAGCTTGTTATACTGGAAAAAAAAAAAAAAGGACTACTACTCTTAGCTTCTTCTGTAGGGACGCTGAGCCAAAGGGCTGACCTAGCTCTGAGGGCTATGTTTGTAGGAGTGTCTGAGTGAAAGCTAGATCACACTGTAACAGAAAAAAATAAAACATAGGAAGATTATTTTAAAAAACAGAAGCCACAAACAAAAAAAAACTCCAGGCTGGCTGAAAGATGTAATTTCTTTGTGCATTTTCAACATCAGCATGAATTCAGCTGTACTGTTCTGCTTGTTTGCTTTTTTAATCAAAACCCATGCTTTAAAACAGTCATATTAAATATGCTAATAGTTTCCAGATTAGCTGACCTTGAAAGAATTAGTTACAATCTAGTTCAAATTGCTGTTGGGCATCTTACGAACAGCAGTTATTGGCAAAATCTGTTTAGGTCCTGAGTTGTTGGTAGGTTTAGGGTGTTTGGTTTTTTTTAACCTTGAAATAGAAATGTTTCATCAATTGTATCTGCAAATTAGGAAGTTGGGTATTTTCAAAACTTTAAATACTGTAAGATTATGTTCTTACATTTCAAAGTAGAAATAAAAGTCCTTCAGTTAGGATTTTTTTTTGCTTTTTTGTTTTGTTTACCATATCCAGCTCCTAGTGTTGGCAGGAGGTTTTGCTTGATCTCCTGAGTATCCATGAGTTAACATGTATTTTTTCTTAGCCAGTACTTGCCGCTGGAAATGAGCCAGGGGTGTGACTTCGAGGCATTAATTAAAAGGCTTGGTCAGTTTAACTTCCTAAAAATGATACAAATGTTTAGGCTTTGGATGTACAATTCTAAAGGAAGAACTGGTGATCTATAAATAGAAATAAACAGTGTTGCTTTTGAGATTGACTTCTGTAATCAGAAGTGTTAACTTCTGTTTCAGGAGGCAGTTTGGAAGCGATGTAACAAGTTAATTAAACAGATTGAGCAGGAAGAGGAGGAGTTCTAATTTTGCAGTCTTTGGAACAGTTATTTGGCTGTAAATACTAGTGAAATAATTTCACTTCCTATGGTCATACCTCCATCTTAAAGCAGTTCTCAGAAGGCCATCAACATGAAATGGGGCATCTCGTGGGAAACGGTAGTGGCAGTTTTCTAATGACCTACACCAGTTCCTTTGAAATCGTAGGCAAAAAATCTGTAACTCTGGTAATTAATGTTTTTATTTCTTAACATGTAAGAAAATAATAGCTTTAATTCTGAAAGCTATCCATGTATAGCTTACTGCTGCAAAATTCATCATGTTAGCTTATCCTTTTTTTACATTCTGAAGGTCTCATTAAGGTTGGAGAGGAGGAGGTCTGTATAGGCTCTGGGGCTTTTTGGTTTGCTTAGTGTCCAAGTGTGTGACTTTGATTCGGACCCAAGTTTAAGTGCAAGGTTCCCCCATTTCTCTGTGGTGTTTAGAAGCTGTGGCTGCTTCTGACATCTCCAGTAGCTGGTGTATTGCTATGGTGGTAACATCTTCTAGTTTTGTGCCTCTGGAGGGTGGAAGGAATGTGTATTACCTCTACTGGTACCCCAGCTATCGAGAAGAGGAGGCATGTTCCTCCTGGTAACCGGGTGCTTTGCTGAAAGCAGGTGATTCATAGACCTGTAGTTAGTCATACAGCCAAGGTGATGCCAGAATCAGAGCTGAGAAAGCAGTTCAAGATCTCATCTTTCAACACCCTCTTTCTCTGAAAGTGAGTTCATACTTCTTGATACCATATCTATTATGGCTGTCACTGAGAGCACTTGACAGTATTTGCCAAGTCTGGTCTCCTGGGCAGAGACAGGGCAAAATGAGCTAGCACAGTTAGCTAGTCATGTTTTCACTGCACCCACTGCCCCTTTTTTTTCCCCTTTGTGATAATAATTTGCAAAAGCAAAAGGAGGCTGCTGACAGATAAGGAGCCTTTAGTTGGAGAGCTCATTGTGCATGGGCCAGGGGTGCCCATGTCTCAGAATTAATGTGGATTAATTTAAGGCTCAGTAAAGTCACAATTTAGAAAACTGAGTGTGATTTTGTATGACACTAGCTAGCCCTTCCATGCTGCTCCCTGTGTGGACACAGCATAGCATAGGTTTGCCCCTTAGTTTATTACATACTTGTGCTGCACTACCCAATGTTAGGCTACAGTCTTCTTTGGAGTGTAAATCAAGAGTTTGCACTGTCTTTATAGCTTCAAGTATATATTCAAGCTTTTCAAACTTACGAGTACTGAAGAGGCAAACTACTGTGTGTCTTAGCACTCATTTTCTCTTTATAGGTATCAGCCATTTTAATTAGAAAAACACTAATTACTGTGTAGTTCCGTAATCTGGGCACCCGAGGTAAATGATGTGAGGTGTCTTTGTAGACAAACGCTACAAGCTGGCACCATTCTGCACTTGCTGCCCACTCAGAAATCTTTAGTATGTTCACAATGTCTGTGCATCTTCAAATGATAAAGTTGCTTTGTGCAATCCAAAACATGGCCATAAGACATGAAAACAAACAAGTTTTTGCTGTTGGTTTGGAAGGGAGCCTTTGAAACACACACGGCAACAGATTCTCCTACTTCTGCACAGACTGAACTATAATTCCTTCAGGATGAGTCAGTCCATGGATTGCAAGGAGAGGAGGAGGATGGAAGTATTTACACACTGTTTCTGAGACTTGCTTTGTCCAAGTCCTAATGTGGACACTGGAATCCCCGTGGAACAGCACATCATAGTCTATGGCTCATGAATCAGTGTGTGAATATGAAACTTGCCCAGGCAGTAAGAATTATGAAGATCATCCTCTTCTTTAATTGCTATGCAGAAACTCTCTTAAATCTGTTTTAGATGAATTAGAGGAAGAAGATACTATTGTGAGTAGTTCAGGTTTTTTTCACAGTGATTTTGGTGAAAGATACACACTTTTCTTCTGTTCTGCAGGAATTGCAGAAAAATAATTTTTTTTCTCTACAGTTTCCAGACTGAAAAACAGAAGGGCCTTCTGTTCCAATGTGATTTGAAAAAAAAAATTATGCAGAATGGAATAGGATCTGTTTTGTAATGCGATCTGATTAAAATTGACAATGGTGCCGAGAAGCCTTTTGCGTATTTTTAGTACAGAAATATCTTGTTTAATGTTAGCATTTTTTTTTTGATGGGTTGAAGCTACCTTCGGGCAGCACTTGTCAGTCAGAGTTTTATTTTAGTTATGCTTTTTGCACGTTTCATTGTGAGAATACATCTAATGTTTACACCTGTAATGCTTCAAAATAAGAAGGGGTAACACACAGGAGTTAAAGGCATCCTCGGTAACGCGTGTACATTGTTGTGTGGAGTTATCTTTGGTCTGTTGATAGAGGTATGGGTGGGTCATGGAGCGTGACTAAAATCAAAGGGAGGGTTGATGTTGCTTACTGTCTTTAAAATTTTCTGAAGACTGTATAGTTAGTGTGGACTGGAGCTGGAATTTGAATTCAGAATTTCTGATTTACTTGCTCAAGTTTGCTATTACTGTGTTTCCCTCATTCTTGTTACTAATCTATTTTATTATAACAGTGCATGTGGACATTCATGAAGAGAGAAATCTCACTAATCACTTGTGCCTACTTAAGGAAGTGTGGGATGTGGAGGCTGGGTTCACGGAGGTCTGCATTCAGCAGTTGGGCTTCATAGCAGAAAGATGGTCTTGCACTTCCCCCTGTTAAACTGGCTTTTAAATCCCCAGTTATGTATGAGGTGAAAATGAGTTTGATTTCTAATTAGTTTGTGTTTATTCACCTGGCAGTTGTCATGCTCCAGCTCTGCAGGGAAAAGGATCAGAACAGCGAGTTCACCGTGCAGGTCAGGACTGGGCAGACTGTGCAAGCAGGTCTGCGTGGTGCCTGCTCTAGCTATGTGCCTCTCAGGAGGAGCAGCCTACCAACTGTAAACAGAAAGCATTTTTTTTTTTTTAGAAAAACATTGATTCATTGTTGTTAAAATGTAGAAGACAAAATATTCTGAAAAAGAACATAAAAAGGAAAATCAGGCTTCTGAGAAAGATCTGACTCATGGTAGCCTCCTGTGAACTTTCCACTGTAAAACAACCCGATCCACTCTTTCCATTTAAGGTTTGTCTGAATGGCTCCATTGGCCTGTGCTCCTCCCTGCCAGTTAGCCCGAGCCTCTACTAGCCTTGCACAAAAACCTGACCTGCATTTAGTGATGTTTTAGTGCTCTGAACTTACTTGACTGGGAAGGTTGGTTTTATAAGCAAGCTTTTAGGTGGCCTGAAGCAGCTCTTGTTTTCTGTAGGCATTGTTTGTTGTAGGGTACTGGGAGGTGTTTCTGAGCTCTGGTGTGGTAGGATGTGTAGTGTAAATGTGTGGGCTAAGCATTGCTGGAGTAGATGTCTGCCTAAAGGGGGTGTCTATGATTATAGGAGAGATATCCACTGGGATCCACTTGGTCCTTCTGGTGCAGTACTTGATCCCCTCCTTGGGACAAGCAAAGCTAAATTTGATCAGGCAAAGAAAACGCCTACAAGGAGGGCAGCTGGATGTGACATAAAATTCAGGGACGAGTCAAGGGATCATCCTGTTATTGCCAAAAGGACGTTAAAGAACATAACTTCTGAAGACTAGGGTCAGTTTTATGTATTCTGCAGTATAAAATTCTGGTGGAAAAAGCTTTAAGAAAATATTTTGTTAGATAGTCCTGTCAAGTCTGTTTTCCTCGAGATTCTTTGCTGCAGTAACTCCTTGAAAAATGAAGCTGAATCTGTCCTTGTTGCTTGTTCTGAATAATGGATGAATTTGGGCTTTGTTTAATCCAGCTCATTCTGCAAGCTTTGTTTGTGTTTGGTTTAAGAAACTTAAGTCATCAGCAGTACATACTACGCATTCCACACTCAGCCTTGCAAATAGATGCTGTGCAGATTCAGTAGGTCTGACTGTACTTGTCTCCCATAACCCCTTTTTTGTTTAAACCAAGCAAAGCCAGACTAGAACTTAATTTGAAAAGCAAAACATAATCTTGAGACATAAGTCTTGTAGAGGCCAGTCCGTTTAGCTGCAGATGTATTAAAAAAAGAAAAAAAACCTGAAATTCGGTTCGCAAGCAGAATCCTGGTCTTTCAACAGCTTTTGTGGTCTTGAAAAAATATGTAGAGACCTCTGGTGGGAAGAAATGAAGGAGGAGTTTTCTGTGTTAAGTGTAGAAAGTGAAGACACAAGTGGAAAGATCTCAGCTATGGTGTCCTCTTGGTGTGCCTGTTTTCATGACTTCTCTTGTGAAATTTCTCGGCCTTGCTAAGACTACTGGATGGTTGCAATGAGGGTAAAACCAAACTTTGTCTTATTTTAGGGGCTTGATGCAAAAATGAGTTAGGTTGGGAGTCTGCTGTTTTGATTCAGATACAGCCTGACGTGGTAATGCTGTGAGATGGTTCAGAAGTCTGCTCGCAGCCTTATGTGAGTCTGCAGTGGAGAAGAGGGAGCAGACAGGCTAGGCCAGGTGAACACGTCAGCCGTCCTACCTTAATTTGCTGGTGGATGTGTCTTGGCATCTTGTACAACTACGTTGAGCGATGTCTGGGTACAGAGTGTTTTGAATACCCTTAACTTCCATCATGAAGGCAAGGGAAGAAAACCCCAAGCCTCTTCCTGAAATGCAAAGCTTTATCTCGTAATGTATGATATCTTATAATTATCTCAGATGGGTTTTCTCTGCACGGCATTTTATTCTTAATGTTTCTGGCTTTTGCAACCAGTGCTGTACCTTCACTCAGCAAGAGGGCTCATTTGGCAAATGCATCAACACATGACAACATTCTTACCAGCATCTTTAGGCCTGTTTAAAGTGCTGGTGGTGACTTGACTGCACTTCCAAGAGTTGTAGGCAGCTGTGGAATTTCATTGATTGTGACCAACAGGAAATTCTGAAGGAAAAAAACTTAGTACAAGGCTTGCTGAAGGCCATTGCTTGAGTAGTTCTTGGCTAATGGTAACACATGGCGTAGTGTAGGTCCCAGTGCAGAAGACTGCACTGCAAAGAGAGCTTTTCAAAGTAATTGTCTGTAAAAATGAGGAAGAGTAACATTCATCCCAAATTAATGGTGGTGTAGACCTGATCACGTTTATTTTTGAGACCATTAGAGAGCCTTGATAGCATTCCAGCAGTCGGGTAGAAAGCTGTATGCTGGTGGGGAAGGGAGATTGATTCCTAATGAAAACCTTGCACGTCATGCTGGAATGTACAATGCAGAGGGGACAAAAGGTTATTTAAAGAAAAAAAATTCTTATCAGAAATACTTTGACATCAGTCCTCGAGTAATTATTTTTATCCTTCAATAGGTGCATCTGCATGCTATTGTTCTAACGCTGCTGCTTCTCTTGTTAATTATACCCTTCTAAGCTTGCTTCACAAGAGTAATCTAGCAGCCTGTAATAATTAATGCAGTTCAAACACAGTAAGAATAAAACAAGCTCAACAAAACAAAAAAAGGCAAAAAAAAAAAAAAGGGAAACCCTAACACTTGGGCAATTAGATGCCAAAACAAACATGCAGGCTGTAGTGTGTCTGGGTACATACAAAAAAGGTACTTTGTGCCTTACAGGCTTTTCAAGATTATTGAATGTTATTAAATGTAATGATACCATGTTGCAAGTAAATACTGTTATCTATTTTCTTTCCTTTCACCAAAGTGTTGTTATAATTGGTCTTGCCATTGGCTTCAGTGGCCATAGTTAAGTACATTTGCAACTCGTTCCAACAGCAGATTCTAAACGTCTTTTGTAGTTTTGTGTTACTGAGTGGTAAATTTGGTGGAGAAATCAGTCCTGGTTAATGTTACCTGCTTCTAAGAGGTTTGCAAAACAAGAGCTAACAGGAGACTGATACATTTTATGTCCTTCTTTCACAAATGATATTTGGAGAGTTCTATAATCAAAATATTGTGCCAAATATTTCCTGGAATGATCAAACCAAACCCCAGAGGACCTTGAATCTTGCACAATCTCCTTTTCAGTTGGTGAAATTTACAGTATAAAAGGTGATGATCAAATTACATAATTTTTTCCAGTCTGTGGAATGTTTTTATTACTTTACTTAATTGTGGATATGGCAAAGTCTGATTCAGTGTTTTACCTTTTTTCTTTTTTTTAATGAGTTGTTTCAGTGGGAGAATTGAAGATAGAAGAGTCATGGCTTCTATCTGACTGGAAAAGCAGGCATGGTTTTGAATTATAGATGTCTTATTAATCTATATTTTAAATCTAATTTTAGTTACTTAGTATGCAGGGCAGTGATTAAACTCTTTTTCTGAGCCACCAACTTTGAAATAATAATCTTTCCTGCTTCTTTGCTGAGTAAGTTTCACTTCTAAGTAATAAAATAAGTTTACTACTATAAATTGCCTTTCTTCAGGAACAGTTTCTTGTGACCCCAACAAAAATGAGTAAGTAGCAAATACAAGTTTATGGTAGGCTTCATAAAATATCACAGAATCATAGAATGGTTTGGGTTGGAAGAGACCTTAAAGATCATCTGGTTCCAACCCCCATGCCACGGGCAGGGACACCCTCCACTAGACCAGGTTGCTCAAAGCCTCATCCAGCCTGGCCTTGAACACCTCCAGGGGTGGGGCATTCACAGCTTCTCTGGGCAACCTGTTCCTTCTCTGGGCACCCTCACAGGAAAACATGGCTTCCTAATACCTAATCTAAATCTACTCTCTCTTGTCTTAAAACCACTACCTTTTGTCCTATCACCACATTCCCTGACAAAGAGTCCCTCCCCATCTCTCCTGTAGCCCCCTTTAAGTACTGGAAAGCTGCTGTAAGGTCTCCCTGGAGCCTTCTCTTCTCCAGGCTGAACAACCCCAACTCAGCCTGTCCTCATATGGGAGGTGCTCCAGCCCTCTGACTATCTCTGTGGCCCTCCTCTGGACTCGCTCCAACAGGTCCATGTCTTTCCTGTGCTGAGGGCTCCAGAGCTGGATGCAGTACTCCAGGTGGGGTCTCACAAGAGTGGAGCAGAGGGGGAGAATCACCTCTCTCAACCTGCTGGTCACGCTTCTTTTGATGCAGCCCACCATACGATTGGCTTTCTGGGCTGCAAGGGCACATTGCTGGCTTGTGTTAAAGCTTCTCATCAATTCCTTCTCTTCAGGGCTGCTCTCAGTCCATTCTCCTCCCAGCCTGTATTTGTGCTTGGGATTATGTCAGCCCACGTGCAGGACCTTGTACTTGGCCTTGATGAAGTTCATGAGGTTTGCACGGGCCCACCTCTCCAGCCTGTCAAGGTCCCTCTGGATGGCATCTCTTCCCTCTAGTGTATTGACTGTGGCACACAGCTTGGTGTTGTCGGCAAACTTGCTGAGGGTGCACTCAATCCCACTGTGCATGTCTCTGACAAAGATGTTAAACAACACTGTTCCTAGTACTGACCCCTGCATTTTTACTAGATTTTGTCTCCATGTCGTGATGGCTTTCTTCGTTTTGCTTTGGCAAAGTACCTCTGTATGTGGATTTCTCTTATACTTGAAGCTGAAGGAGCAAAGTATACTGAGTACTCAACAGAATAAGTACACTGGTGAAAGAGCCTAGGGGAGCAAGTGCTGCTCATCCTCTGCCATTGGCATGACTTGGTCTTCTCAGTCTGAATTGAGACTCTGTTTGGCTTTTTAATGGTAGTGTATTTCTTTACATTCCTGGCAAAGGGAGTTCTTCAAAACTGGGAAATAAATCCAGGCTTGGTGATAACTGTGTGTGTATGTGATGGAGACACAGCTCCCGCTGGAGCATTGCACTGAAGCACCAGCTGTCTCTGACAATCTGTGTAAAGCCAAGCAAGCAATGGCACAGTTTAAAATGAAAGAAAGGGAATTAAATGTAAGGTCAGTTACCAACCTGGCTCATGTGCATACCAGTATTATAGGAGTTAACTGTCATATTTTACTGCCCATCTCTGATTTTTTTTTTTTCTTCTGTCCAGACTGGGAAGGATTTCTGCACAGAGGCATGTCAACCCTTGACAATTGTTTTATGAGGCTTAGTTTTTCGGAATAACTGTTGTGTCTACATGTAGCTGTGATGGGTTGGCCCTTGGCTGGGGGCCAAACCACACACACCCGCTCACACAGTCCCTGCCCCCACCCAATGATAGGGGAGAGAATGAAAGAGGTAAATGGCAAAAAGGACTCATGGGTTGAGATAAGGACAATTTAATAACTAAACTACAATAATATTAGAAATAATACTATATACAAAGATGCAATGTGATACACAGTGATATTACCCCTCCCCACCTGATGGCCAAAGGCCC
>WKFP01013609.1:361031-398113 GCA_011057875.1 Pterocles orientalis | reverse complement strand
TTTTTTTTTTTTTTTTTTTGAGGCATCTGGCATAGCCATAGGTCTCTTCTAGAGTACCCTGTAATGAAATAGTATCTGTACTGCAGAATTGTAGGTGTGGATTCATTCCTACTTTGAATCGACTCACTTTGGTGCTGACACTGATGCTCCTCCTGTTTCCTCACTTAGCTGTCTTGCTTCTCTTGGCCTTTTTGTTTGCACATGTGTGTAACAGGTCTCAGGGCCATATCCGTTGGATCTGGCTTCCTGGTTTAGATGTTGGCACTACAAGGATCCTGGTGTGTTGCTTTGCTTTTCCAGCCTGGGGAGATGATCTAGTGCTGTTGTAAGAAAAAACACTCGTGATGCAAAGATATGTAAGACAAAATCAGAACAGATCTAGAGGGGCAAAGGGACCTGACCTGGAGCTGCAGAAAAGGAAGGGACCTGGGTCGGATCCCTCTTAGCCTCCCTCACAGAATCTCTGGAGACCTGAGTGCTCTTCTGATGAAAACTTGTGGAAATTTACTCTTGGAAGGCATGTGTTAGAACTGAATGTTTTAATGGTTTGCTAAGTATACCATGAAGAATGGATTTTTGTCTCTTACGTGTTTCTGATAGCTGGTGTTGCTGTACATGTGAGCAGGCCAAGGCTACTGCAGGCATAGTGGCTGGCAGCCCTGGCAAGAAGAAACAGGGAAGAGACGTGCTGCTGAGCACTGTGTCCGTTTAGGTGAGAGGGAGAAGAGGTGGAGAGCTGGTGGCGGCATGGGCTTGTGTGCTTCCCGTTAACCTCTGCAGGCACTGTCTTGCCTTTTCCTGTTGGAGCTCCTATTTAATGTGACTCCTGGGACACAGAGTACTGCTTTCAGAGGAAGGATTGTCTTCGGTAGCCTCTGGTACTGCAGAAACGCGTGTTTTAACTTTTTAATTTTTTCTTTTTCTTTCACTGCTCCACCTTCCCCTGCTTTTGGCATTTTTTTTTGTGCTCAGAGGTGAGCTCAGGATTGAATGAGTCAAGGTTCAATTAAATTTGGTTCATGAACTAGTTTCTGAAATGAGAATAAGTCAGCTTTAAAGTACAAAGTGAAACAACTCCAGAAAAAATTGTTTATTGTAGGCATGGGTTTAGGTTGCTTTGCTTCAGGGACACAGCTCCCACCGAAGTGAATGGGGGGTGTATGCTGACAGATGAGAACTAATGCACCCAACACCAAGTGAGCAAAGAGCTTTCAAAGTACAACAGGATGACCTCATTACCAAGCAAGATTTCACAGGAGAAGCTGCAAGCGGAGCCAGTCTGCAATTTAAGTGACCTAAACAAGCCATAAGAGTGAATTTACACAGCTGAAAATGTAGTAGACTATTTCACTTTCAGTTTATCCCAACCTGAAAATTAAGGGATATATTAAAGGCATAAGGCGCAGTATAGAATAGAAAATAAAAGCTGATGTCCTCATTTCCTTCACGGGATCTGCCTTTAACTCTTTTTCAGGAGACCGTTAGTTGTGGTGGGATTTAAGTGTAAATAGTAGGTGATGTATTAGTTTTATTGTAGCCTGCAGAAATTATGAACAGATTAATGGGAAGGGATACATTACAGCAGCCAGCATTTCGGTGCTTAAAATGAGCTCTCAAGCTGTTAAACTGGTTCAGTTTTCATCTGAAAAGTAACTTATGAAGTAGATACAGTCTCTCTGTGATGAAATACTAAGATAGCAGTGTGAACACTGCTTTTTTAAAAATTCAGAATACTTGTGTGGATTTTTTGGGGTGCATTTTTTAATGAATGATTTGAGAGCATTATATCTTGACTTCTTCTCTCTAGCATCCATTTTTTCCCCCCATTATTTTTTTTTAACAGGAAATAAGTATTGTTGTTGGCTTTAGAAATGCAGGGATTCTTACACCAGTGTCTCTCAAAACTCTGAGCAGCATTTTTTTTTTTCCAGGAAGAGTTGCAGCACTAGTACTGTTTGTTGAGTGGAGATATGAACTCCATCGAAAATCGTTTGCAGGTGGATTTGCAGGGATGTTTGCTGATGAGAGTTGGGTCATCAGCTGGGAAACAAAGCTGGAACAGAGTCAGGAGTCTCCGGAAGAGGGGTCATGGGTCTGGAAGTGGGACCAGAAGTGTAGTCATACGATGGGAAGTTTATCATGGGCCAAAAAAAAAGAAGCCTGGAAGTTAGGTCAATATCAAAAATCACTCAGAGACAATTGTAAAACCAATAAGGTAGAAGTAATAGGGCTGAAACTATCAACAAAGAAATAAATATTAAGAAACTTAAAGAGAAGTTAATTTGTACTGAAAGTGTCCTTTTTTGAGGGTTCCATTCCACATTTATTAGAAATACAAGAAAAATGCTTGCATAACTGTACTGAATTTTGTCATATTTGTCCTTCTGAGTGAATGTTGAGGAAGCGCTGATTTATTTGTTTGTGGTCATCCAAGGAGATTTTGAGGAATAATACAGGACTTGATCCTCTTGTTATCTGAGGTGTTCAGGTAGGAAAAAAAAAATCCTTTGGGGGTGAAAAAGTGAAACTGCCTGTTTTCTTTGCTGTTTAGCAGTACCTTTTCAATATGTTTGCTTTGAAATTCAAACTAGAGTTTGCATTGATGTTTATTTTGGGTACCTGATTGTTTCCAAGGTGTCTTTAAAGAGTCAGGAACCTGTTCTCTGCCTCATGGAAGAGCTTCTGCTCAGATGCACTGCTGACTTTGGGGAGATGCCCACAGGCAAGGAGAGCAGGAGGAGAAGCCTGACATTATTGTGCAGATTGGACGATAGCCTTTTTCTAAAAATACAGCATTATTTTTCCTGTTAAATGACTGATGCTGAGAGTGGTTTTTAGATGAGCTATTTTTAAGAGATAATGTAACCACTAAGGATGTCATTATGTCTTGCAAGGGTTTTAATATGAACTGTTTACATATTGATCTTGTTGTAAATTAAGCTGTTTCTTCCTTATTTTCAACAGGCAGCCAGATAAACTAGTGGTGGTTTGGACAAGAAGAAGTCGAAGAAAATCCTCTAAGGTTAGTTGATTGCTTAATAAGTCCCAACTTCAGTGACAAGCAGGGTCAGCTGTTTGAGGGACTGGTTTACAGAGAGCGGGGAACAGCCAAATAAGTGAGAAATATTTTAAGTATTTTTCTTTTCAGTTTAGCCATAAAGGTCAGAATAAGCTGCTGTTTATATCAATGCTAGTTTATGGAAACACTTTGGTTTAACAGAACTGTATCATCATCATTTCAATTTTAGTTATTAATTGCTAGACCTAATTAGAAAGGAAAATGTGCTTCACTATTCAAAAGTAATAATACTTACTGTAATAATAAAAAAAGTAATAAAGAATCTGACATCCCTGCAATAGGGAGAGAAAGTCTGAATAAGAGGCTATTTCACAACTAGAAAATGCTACAGATCAAACAGAATAAACATGGGCTCTTTTGGCCAGTAATGTATATTTGGATTAATTTTTAACATTTTACTTTCAGAAACACTGTGAGGAAGCATGTGAATTTGTGTGGGTTTTATGCCTAGTGACTTGGTAGCCTGAGGAAAGGAAAGCTCCCAGTGAAGTTTTGTCTTGTGTGTGGTTGGGTTTTTTGGTGTGTAGAAGCTTGCAAGCAGAGCAGCCCTCTCTTGTGTGAGCTTCACCTTACTTTTCTTCCTGTGGGAAGAAATCTGAAAGCCTGATGAGATTACTGTCTCTTTGTTAAATGGTGTTTGGTTTGTCTAGACTGCTGAATTTTACTGGTCTGACAGTAAGATGCAGTTAGCCTCTGTGGAGCCTCCTTTGGGTCTGGGGCAAAGGGAAAGGCCAGACAGTCTGGGTGTGTGTCTTGGTTTCCATAGAAAATGAAGCTTAAGCAAAACCCCAACACTCCTCATTTACACTGAGATTGAAACAAATGGCAAGCATTTCTAAACCCCTGGTGTCTGATATGACAAAGTCTTGTATGGTATTGTGTTATTGACTAATAAGAGTAAAATCTTTTGTCAATACAAACAGTCAGTTGCTGTTGCCCAAGGAGGTGGGAAGACCATTTGATGCATAGAGTGGGCAAACAAAGGTCTTTGAATACTGGTCAAACTGCAGGATTTCTTTTGTTGCCTTGTGTCCTCTCGTGTAGGGCTGTCCCCCATCTGTCTGAAAGCTTGAGAAGGGCAACATGAATGAGCTGGGGAAGTGTCCTAACCACTGGGCAGGTTTGCAGGGGGAAGGAGTGTGTGATGGGTTCTGCCGTTCCCAGGAGCATCTCATCTTCGAGATAACTCATCAGTACTTGCTCCTTCCCTCTCCCGGCAGCTGTTGCCTTTTACCCTGATCAGGCTTACAGCAAGTGGTCTTGTCCAGAGGGAAAGTTTAGAAACTCATCGTTTTAACTGAAGTGTTAAAAAAATTATTAGAGATGGTCTAAAATATATATATTTTTTTTAAGTGTGTGCTTGTAACTCAAAATTATACTTCCAAGAACTCTGGGATGGTGGATGCATGATAGAGAAGATATCTTGAAATAATTATATGGTGAAGAACTTAAATGTTTAGAAAATGTGATATACAGTTTCCTACCCTATTCAGGAGAGACTTTCAGTTTTTTTACTGATACTTCTATTTTTCTGACTTCTTTTTCTAGTTGTTGTGCTTATTTGCAGTGTTTTGTCTTTTAACTTGAGGTCTAAGCTATTGTAAGCTATTTTGTCCAAAGACTGGTTACTGACTGAAAGTAACTGCACGACCAAATGTCTGCGCCAGTGTGTGCATCCTAAATTCTGCTTTAGGGTATGAAAACCCAAAGGTGTTACCTGGTGAGTAAACAAGGTGTGAACTTAGTCTGGCACCGTTTCCAAGATAACAACTGTTCCTGTTCCATGTTCGTCCTCTTCAGCAAAGCCGGTCAGACTATTCCTCTTTCATTGAAGGATAAATTAGCTCAAGTTACCTTGAATTTATAGCATGTATCTAGGTAGTAAATGCTGATGTGTGGTGACTGTTGTGGCTTATCCTATGATAGCTTTTCTATTCTTGTTTTGTTTAATTTCTGTAGAAAAGAGAAGAAAAAAGACAGTGTAGAACATTTCAGTTCAATAATTCAGTACTTACACAAGCATTGTAACCCTGAAAAGCTTGGTGAAAAGCAAAGTATTTGTCCATTAATGACTGGATTGTTGAGATTCAGAATATGTTCAAAAACAGAAGCCCCATCACAAGTCCAGTAGGGGTTTGTGAAGTGATGGGTTTCTGCCTGTGGTGTCACGGACATGTTGCCATAGGCTCCAATGGCATCATTTCACTGAGGCAAGAGGATTTTCCCACACTAGTTCAGCTTTTTGCACTTGAAGATTTTTCAGCTGGACCATGAAGTTCCAGAATATGTCCTCCTGTGAGTGTCTTCTCTTTGGTCACCAGGCAGTAGAGCAACTCTTGGATAAACTGACAGATTTACCTGAGACTTAGAAAAGTCTTTTGCTAACTAATTAATTAATGCTTAGTAAGATCCCACAAAGGTACTTTGAAAGAGGCTAAGCGGCCCTCAGGCCTGGGCAGACGATAGAGTTAATTTTAAAGCTTGTGTAGTTGATATGATTTGAGCTGCTTGGGTCTAAGACTGTAGATCAATAAATGTTCTTGATCTCTTAGTCATCCTGCCAGTAAAATACTTTATTCAACATATTTGTTTCATCTAATTGCTTTCTTGGAAGCAAGTCAAATGAATATTTCCGCTTATTTTATTTTTGACAGACACTGGGATCAGTGAGTACAAAACATTGATAATTGTCTGTTTTTCAGCTTCTTTGAGAAGGAGGAGGAGAGGGATGAGCTCTTAACTTACTGTAAAGTTGCTGTAAAGACTTCTTCGGAGGTTATGATTTCTGAACTTTTCACATTGTTAGGGATAATGAGAGAGATTCCTAACAGATAGTTCACAGACTTGTGGAATGGTTGAGGTTGGAAGAGACCACTGAAGGACATCTGGTCCAATCCCTCTGCTTAACCAGGGCCACCTACAGATGGTTGCCCAGGACTGTGTCCAGACATCATCTTAATGCCACCAAAGTAGGAGACTCCACAGCCTCTCAGGGCAACCTGTGCCAGTGCTCAGTCACCCTCACAGTGAAAAAGTGTTTCCTGATGTTCAGAGGGAACCTCCTGTTTCACTTTGTGCCCATTGCCTCTTGTTCCGTCACTGGGCATCACCGAGAAGATCCTGGCTCTGTCTCCTTTGCACCTTCCCTTTAGTTATTTATATGGATCAATGTGATTCCCCTTCCCCTGAGCCTTCTCTTCTCTAGGATGAACAGTCCCAGTTTTCCCAGTCCCTTAAGCATTTTCACAGCCCTTTGCTGGACTCTCTACGGTAGCTCCATGTCCCTCTTGTACTGGGAAGGTAAAAAGAGATATGGTAACCAAAAATGTGGTTCAACTTGGAAGATATGATGGTGCTATGGATATACACTGTGACTGGCATGCTGAAGTAATGTAGTCTTAAGATGCTGTTGAGCTGGAAGCTGAGTTCTTGACGTCCTTTGAAGTCCTTATTTTTGTGGTTTTATATGATTTTGGTATGCCTTCTGGCCCACATTCTTTCTTTCCAAGTAAACTACAGTGGTCCTTCAATTAGAAGAAGTGATGGTAGAAATCATGTGCAGGAGTCAGAATATTTCAGCTGTTAGTGTGGGAAACACAGGATAGGAGCTGTAGATATGTTAAATTGTAGTAAGTTTCAAAGTGTTGCAAATGAAAAGCAATAACTGTTTACAAAGAACCCTGAAAGGGCACTCTGGGCATGGATAGATACAGGATCATAAATGTATCCAGCAGTTACTGACCTTAATGCAGATTTAAGTTAATTAACAGCTCTGTTCTGGGATCTTCTCTCTCTGGGCAAGTCTGATTTTGATGCTTTTCAAGCAGCTTGTCAAGACAAGATGGCTCTGTATGGTTGGACATCTTCATTGTGTGTGCCAGGAGTTTACAGAAAAAGGTGATTACAGTCTTGCTATATTTAGCACAATTACTGAGCAATTGTAGAACCAAAATGAATTTTCAGCGGGGGGAGGAGGGGAAGTCGCCTACCTGCTGATGCAAATGTTGACTGTCTTCAAAATCAAGTAGGTGGGGCTTGCCACAACTCTTCAAGGCTCATTTAGGTTATCAGCATCCATAGTTTACAGAAGGTGGAGCTTGTAACACTGGACTTGCTTAACTCTTCCTCTTTGGTACCCTGTCACACTGGTATGTTGCCCCCAGGTTTTCAGGCTCTGGGCTTTTGGCCCTTTCCCCCCCCCCTCTTTTTTTTTGAGTGGGGGGGGAATGTCTTTGTTCTAGTGTAGAACAAGGGAAAAATGTGTTGTAAATATGTTTACCTTCATTTCACTAAGATGTGCTCGCATTTCCAAGCTTTGAACTAAGAAATTTCAATTTGAAAAGAGATGTTGCCGTGATGTCAAGGAGGTACTTTCTGCTATTCCTGTGAACACATACAGGCTTACTGTTGAATTATACACCTCTGAAGAATCAAATTTGCGCTTGCTTCCAAGAGCCTGACAGAATTATTCTTCAAAGGTCCTTTTTGTATCAAAGCTGAAAGAAGGTACCTTGCCTGTTATTTCAGCACTTCTGCTGGAGGCTTATGAAAAACTGTTTAAACAGAGAGGAGAAGGAACAATGTTGGGAACAGGGAAGGTGCTTGAACAGTAAGAGCAGAGCCAAGAGAAGCAGAGGGACAGGGAGTAAAAAGAATCCCTTGTTGTCTGAGTCAGCAGCCTGCCCAGCCTTTTTTCAAGGATATGCTATCAGTAAAGCAGAAGTTGGGTCACCTGTTTTGCTGTCCTTAGCAATCTGTTGCCTCTTCTTGCTAATTCATTTCCTAGTGCCAGCCCTGCCTATCACTGCCAGCATCTTCATTGGCTGGAGTTACAAAGTCATGTTGTGACTCTGACATGCTGATGACTACCTGGGACCAGCACAGTTCGATAATAGTACTCCTGGGGCTTCTTGATTTGTTAGTAAAGTAAAGAAATAATGTCTGCTTGCAAATGCAAGTGATCAAAATTAGAATGAATCCTTTTAATGGTTGGTCCATACCCTTTTAGGCATATGATATAGCCTTTAATAAGGCAATTGCAAATTCTTTTCCTACAGCATTGCTGCCTTGTTAAGCAGCCAGTGGTTAGGGAGAGCATGAGGACTGAGTGGTATGCAAAACTGCTTAATCGATGAAGAAGTTGGACAGTGTTTGTTAAAGAAGGTATAGGACTGCCTCACTGTTATGTGGTTTAATCCTGCCTTAGGGGATTCAGTTTTGTCCCATCCTCATCTACGAAGTTCCTGACTAAGGCTAGATAAAGTGAGCTTTGATGTATCTTTCCATTTAGTGGCTGTCTGGGGCATGGGGACTGACTTGCAGCAGCATTGAGCAGCCATCATCACACTTGAAGTGAAAAAAGTCTGCTTTGGAAAACAAAACAAAAGGTGGTTTTATGCTTAATCTCTATCAAGTAAGGTCCTAGCTGATTTAAGGAGACAATGCAAAATGAGTGGAAATTGGCTATTCTTTTGGCAGTTTTACTGGGGACCACAATACCCTGCTTTTTCTCTAGGGATCCTGTAAAGTTAAATTTTGGTGACCTTCTGAGGTGCAGTGATGGATGTTACAGAAAATTATGAGAAAAATAACTCTACATTCAGGTTTGGTTGTGGGGTTTTTTTTTTTTTTTTGGTTTTTTTTGTTAGAAGCCCAATAGATAAGGCTAGAAACTGCTTGATGAGAAGAAGAGTCTCTTTATCTTTGCATTGTCTGTTGAGGATAGTGAATGTGGCAAGGTTTGGTGAAAGAAAGAGCATGGATCATGTATTTAAGGAATATGTTGTGAATGTGTATGTGTGAAGTTGTTTGAACAGCTAGCCCAGTGCTAGAGAATCTGTTTCCTAGTGAAGATGACTTTCTGCTCGTTTTCCAAGCTATAGCAGTCTTTCTGTAGCTCGTTAGCAGCAATACATGGATACATACTTACAGTTGTAACATGTGCCTGCTGATGAAGACATCCATGAGAAGACCTGTGGGAATATGCTAGTTTCCTCATCTGCTCTCAATGGGCACTGACAGCAGTGGGTTGAATGAAGGCTGCCTGGTGTTTCCAGGGCTTTGGACTTTCTTCTTTGGCAGGTGCTGTTTTTTTTGGATGGCATCCCAGGGTGGGAGTGCGATGGGAGCATTGTTTTGGTGCCCAGCCTCTTTAACTGGAGGGCTAAGCACAGTGATTTTTGAGATGATAATGGGGATGCAAGCTGTAGTTGGGAATACGGCCTTTAATTTGTCTCTTCCCTTTATAATACCAAGCTATGGTATGGAAGAAGCCATCCACAAACTGCCTGTTGAGGTTTCCTTTGGTGTGGGGGAATCGGCAGCTTTTCCCAGTCCATTCTTTTTCCAGAGGGTCTGTTAGCAGCTGGATCATACAGATCTCTGGCTGTCCCCAGATGATGTGTGGCTTTGGTGGGACTCATCACATAGAGCAAACCAGAGCAATGCTTAGTCTTCACAAGCCACGCTGTTCACATGGAGGCACCAGATGAAGGATCTGGCTGCTTAATGTCAGCTCCTCCTCTTTGAGTTATTAATTATTTTTTTTCCTCTTCGTGTCTAAGAGTTCTGCCTGGATAAAGCTGAAGAAGAGGGACTGTCCTTACAAGCTGAGCGGCCCTAAGTGCTATTAGAGCCAGTTGTGCTTCTGCTTGGCTTTTGTGCCCTGAACAGTCTGCCACAGAGACAAATAGCAGAGCTGCTCTGATCATAGGCCGTTGGCAAAACTTTTATCAAGGAAAGAAAAGCAGCAGCTCACTGGCTCACATTAAAGCCACTCCTGGGGCTGTAAGAATAAGTCTGGTTCTGACTGTTGCTTTTAAAAAACAATATTGAGGGCTTGGCTATAAGAACATATATTTGATTTGTAAATACAAACTGTTCCATAACTTGCAGCAGATCTAAAATATTATGGTTGGCTCTATGATCTTATAGGAAAGTATCTTGCAATTATCCTGCACAACAGAGGCAGGATAAGACCAGGTGCTCGTGAAGAAGGGAGAAAGCAGATGGGTAACGTAAAACATCTGGAAGGGTCAGTTCCTGAAATAATTTTATATTTTGGTTTTGAAAGGTCAGGAAAGAGATTTTTGTAGAAACAAGGAAAACTGTAAGCAGTAGCGAGGAGATCTGGTCACGATAGGAATAGCGTATGTGCCAGGTCATGAAATCCCCTACTTATAGGGGCTGGGGAAGTGGCTTCTATAATGTACGCTAGTTGGCTGATTTTCCTGCATCTGCCTTATCTTCTTCAGGATGAAGTGATGAGCAGGTGGTAGTGGCATTTGTTAACTTCATGTTTGAAACCAGAGTTTCTGGTTTGGGGCTGTTTTCAACTTTTTTTAATTCAGATTTAAAGAATTGTTCTGTTTATATTCTATGTTCTAGACAGCTGAACAGTGACTGTAGGGAAAGGTTAACTGTTTTTTAGATTAGAGGAGAGTGCTTCAAAAATAACAGTGTTTATAAAATTACCTGGTTTGTTCCAAGTTTTTCAGAAATGTATTTGTATTTTGGAAAGCTGTGCAATGTCATCATTTTCTCTGGCACCTCTGTTAATTGCCATTGTCCAAATTTGCCTGCAGAGTGGGAGGCAGTTTCATGTGGTCAAGGTCAGCCCCTGGTGTGTAATTGTAAGGGAAAGTGATGTACCAAGGGCAGCCCTCAGGTGAGCTAGTCTCATCTTTTGTTCAAACAATGTATTGCCATATGTTGAACTAGAGGGAGATGCTTTATAGTTCTCTAACATTTTGTCTTTTGGTACAAGAGTTTCAGCGATGCTGGGAAATGTTACTTTTATGATTGAGTCCGCTCTGTGCTCCCTGGCAGAAGCTACTGGAGAACAAGATCCAGCCTGTGCATGAGGTGGGAGAGATGTATGAGAATATGTTGTTTCACACAATCAAAAAGTAGACACTTAGCAAGAGTGGGGACAGTGTACCTGGCTGATAATAGCTGAAGTGTTACTAAATATTGAGGATTTGCACAAATGTCAGAGCTCTCTGTGTTTGAAATTATTGACTATTGAAGCCTGCTTGACAATAGATTTGGTATTTTCAGGAGTGTTTCACTAATTTTGAGTACAGTTTGTAAGCCCTTTAAGTGTGTTGTATGTGCATTATCATACAGAGTGCTGGATATTTAAAATATCTGGCCATGTAAGTTGCTGATTTTGATCTATTTTTAAAGATTCTTCCCTTTTCATTGCAACCAGAGGCCAATACTGCGGAGGTATCAAGTTTGTCGTTTCAGTCCAAGCATGGCACAACAGTTGTGGTGTTTGCAACATCACAAACAGCAGATCGCGAAGCAGGCTGGCTGGATTGTCACTGCTGTTGTTTTAGAGAGAAGACTGAGTAGCCTGAAGTGCTTCTGTGAGTCTGAAGGCTCACCTCCACATCCTTTCTTAAACAGCTTTCTTCCTCTAGCAGTCATCGGATTTGTGCCAGAGCACTGCTGTACGTTGGACAATGTCGTTCACAGCCCTGCTCTATTTATAGGGTATTTCAGCAACCCCTCCTGTAGCTCCTGCTTCCTGATTTAAAAGAGCTTTCATGCTACATCATCTCCCCTCATTTTCTACTGTCAGAAAAAGGGAGGAGTTCCTTTTCTCCTTGAAATGCAGCAAAGCATTTCTGCTTCTCTTTCCAGGCCATGGCTCTTGTCCCTTGGATTTAGGAGAGGAGGCTGGGAAGGGGAGGGCTGTGGGTGAGCACCTGCTGCTGGCAGTAACTTCTGCTGAGCTGCTTCTGTTGTCTTGGCTTCAGAGACGTGACCAGGGGAGATGGCTAGTGAAGACTGGTAGGAGATGAGGAAAGCATGGGTCTAAAAGGCACCACCCAATGGGAAATGGAGTTAGAGGTGAGGATCAGGGTGGAAATGTACTGCACAGGCACAGTGCCTCGCGTTGGCTAAGCCCTGACAGCAGTCACCTGTCTGGAAGTGCAGTTCGGCTGCAGAGGTGGCCTGATCCAGCTTGCATATCAAAGTCAAGGCATATCATTTGGGAGTTGAAAAGGTTATTTGATATAGGCCAAATGTGGCTACAAGAAATGGCAGTACAGAGGTCCCTGACGTGAGAAATACTGTTAGGATAACACTCTCCATGTTAATTTTAAATTGTCATAATTATTAACTTTTCCTCTGTGTTTTCCTCCTTTTGCTTTCCCTGTCCCTTTCTCCTTTTTAGCAATACAGAGGTAGTTTTGATGTTATCTTTTTCTGACATGCTGTTTGTGTGGTACAGTGTTTATTTTTCAAAGCCAAAGGAGGATTTAATAACATTCAGCTGATCACAGAACAGCTTTGCTTTAAAAGCTCATTAGCAAGGGCTTGTCTGCTCGTTGTTGATTTTGGTGACATGCCTGTCACAGTGACAGAGAATCATATACGTCCATGTGTGTGTTTATTGTGTCTCACTAACTGCTGGTGGGAGGCAATGCTGATAAAGGGCTTGAAATAAAGCTCTGCCTGCACCAGTGAATGCTCATTTTCTAGTTTTTCTTTTTTTTTAAATGGAACAAGTGATCCTCAACTGAGCAGGCTGTCAGTGCCTGGACTCGGACATCAAAAGTTTGACATAAATCTCAGTATTGGCCAAAACAAGCAGGAAGGTACAGGTTCCAAACACGCCATGAGCTCATATTAGTTTTGTGAAAATTGGTATCTGGAAAGAGGATGGAGTGCCCGTATGGAGGAGAAGTTGATTTATCTTACAAGACGTTACACGAAGACAGGCTAGCTGGCAGGTGAGCATGTGCCTGGTTCTGGATCGTTGCCTTGTGCCTGCTGAATATCCCCATCGGTCAGGCTGAGATCAATGTGGGGAACTGCAGGTCCCGTGGAAGGCAGATGCAAGCTGGAGCTCAAGTGGCTGTGGTGGGGATGACAACTGTTCTGGTGTGTTTTGTGAGCAGCAAAACATCTTTTTCCTATGAAATATGCTTGTGGAGTAAAGCTATAAACAGTGCTGTTTGCTCAGTTCCTCAGAAATTCATCCAGGCCCACTTTAGAATAATGAGATCAGGTTGAAATTTGGGGAGTTAAAAACAGCAGAAATTGGGTTCTTTGAAGTTGCTCTTTTTTCATTCCCTTTCTTTAGATGCCCCAAGTCATGTTATTTGAGTTTACTCCCCAAGCACAAAGCATCGAAACTTACTGAAATTTCTGATCAAATTATGCATCTTTAGAAGCTGGAGCTTTAAGCAGAATGCCAAAGATGGAAAAACTTGTGATAAAACCACAGGAGAGCTGGCAATGTTTGTCAAGAAAATAAAAATAACGGGATGGAAATGAGTGTGCTGTGTGCATGTAGTTGCAGAGGCAGGTCGGGCTCTCTTTGGTGGCTGCACAGGCTGGATTCTGCCAGCAGCTTCCCTGTTCCTCAGCTTCACGTCTCTTCCCAGCTCCTTTGCCTCTCTCCCTTTGTCCTTCCTCTTCTTGCCTCTGCTGCCTTAGCAGTTATCGTCACCTGTAGTTAATCTGCACACTTCTGCTTTGTGAGGATGGAGGGATTAGAGTAGGAGTGAGTCTACTGGAGGTGCCTGTGATACTGGAGGCTCTGGTGAAAGCCCAGCTGAATGCAAGAGAGCTCATGAAGCAGCAGGCACATGTGGTGGGGCTGTCAGATATGAACCTGGCCTCTGGAGTACCCATGGCTTGCAGTATGGAGCATCAGAGAGCTATTGTCTCTCTGTGGTTGAGTGGGACTGTTTCACCATCTTTGTCTTTCCCCCCTTGGTATAGCAAAGTCATGTTTAGAGTAAATGTGACTTACAGCAAAATAGCAAAAATTTATAATAGGCAGTCATCTTCTGAAGTTCTGAGTGTTGGAAAGACTATAAAACTGCAATGAGGGATGCTCTATAATTAAAAAAAAAAAGGGAAAAAACCCCCAGTTAATTGGCTTCTGATAGCAGTAAATAGATTGTACATTCTTGATAAAACTTCCACAGATCTTTAATGACCCTCATGCTGCTCAGCAGTCACTTATGCACCAGTATCCTTCCCTCGTTTGTCTTGCAGCATCACAAAATTGATTTAGTTGAGCTTGGAAAAAAAGCATACTTATTCTGAAACAGAAATTCTCACACATGGTGTCTTTCAGGACTAGCTATTAAAATGTAAATACAGACTATAAATCAGTCCAAATTGATACTCAAAGGTAGACAAGTTATGTCTATTTTAGTGTGGTTTTTATCACTATCTTTTCTAGGTGTAGGTACCCTAGAATATTAATTCTTAAGAATTTTAATTTTTTAGTAGCATTAAATCTACATTATAAATAATTGGTTTGTGTGGGGTTTTTTTCTTAATTTTTTTTTTCCTCTATTTGGGTCTAAGTATGGTTAAGTCTGCACTATGTGCTGTACTTGTCAAGTGTTCTTTATCCAGATGAGGGAATGTTTTTATTTAAAAACAAAATAAAACTCATCTTGCTACAGAAGCTCTAGCCTTACAGCCTTGATTTTTGCAAGGCTTTCAGTGTCCTGACCTGTGTTGCATACTTAAAAAAATGACCTTGCGAGAAACAGCTTTATTTTAGTGGAAAAAAATGCCTGCTAGTGATGTGAGTTTCTTTACTCACATTCTGAATGATGTCCTTTATAGCGTTCAGTAGAGTTATAGGTTTAAGAACGCAGCCTCTTTGGAGTCAGTGACATTTTACTTCTACCTACTTGTGCTGGGTCCTGTGGAGTTGTCAGCATTTTTGTAATGACTTTTGAGACAACTGTTTTCCTTTCTTTCTTTAGGCTCATAGCTGGCAGCCTGGAATCAAGAACCCCTACCGTGGGGTGGTGGTATGGCCTGTTCCTGAAAATGTTGAAATTACTGTGACACTCTTTAAGGTATGTTTTTTTTTAAAGCATAATCTTCCCCATTTCATAAAGAGCATATGAAAAATTCTGTTTGGAAAAGTCAGATTATAATCACAAAACCTAATCTTCCTGGGTTTAAGTCGTTCACTGTGCAATCTTACGTTGTCAGTTTAAATCTGGGAGAGAGGGATGGTCTGTTCCCTGCCAAAGCTTACTTTTGGAGTTTAGTTAACACACTGAAATATCCCATTGAGCTGATTATGGCGAGTCATTGGCATAGAATTTAGTACATGTGTAACTTAACTGCGCAAGTAGTACATGTGTAAGAGCTTGGCATGGGTTATAGTCTAGTTGGTTTTCTTTAAACACTATAAGCCAGAAGTTGTCAAAACAGCCATTTCTAGACTTCCTAGTTTAGTTGCGGTGCAGTGACCCTTTTTCTTATGCTATTGGATAGGAAACAGAATCCAGCTCTTAATTTCACAGTATTTAGTATGCCACACAAACATCACAGTACTTACGTGATTGCAATTGTAGGAATGGATGTGGAGTATTGGAGTAGTACAGAGAATTATAAGATTTTACAGGGGATTCTTTTAGGAAATGCATTTGTTCTATTAAAAAAGAAGCTTATTTGTGTGGCTGTGAAGCAGGAGGAGAAATTGATGGTTACGCTTGAACTTATTTCCCCAATAGCATTGGGGAAAGCTCTTTCTGCATAAAGATAAGCAATGCAGTGTTGCACGTGTGACAGTGTAGGAGGCTGCCAGGAGGCTGAAGATTTCTGGGATTTTCATTCCATTAGTTCTTGCTTGTTCTTTACTCTTGTGTCTCCAGCTACACTCTGGTTGTTCTTATTTATAATTGCTCCCTTTACAGCTTAGGGCAACAGTAACATACTTTCTTCTAATTAGTAATATTTATATTTCTTTGTCGTGGGGACTTCCCTGAATAATTGCTTAGAAGTTGCTTCTGGTTAGCCTTAGAATGTGAACTTATTACTTGGTTCATTAAGCCTAAAAAGGGGGTTTCTCTCTCTTTTTTTTTTTTTTTTTTTTCTTGGTATCGCCAATGACCAGAAATTTCACAGGTTGCCAGTGATGCTAACTATCATAAATTTGTCTATCTTCTTAGCAGACATGTAGTCTTCAACTGAGATTCAAAAGTTCACTAGCAAAAATTGTTTGCCTTTGCATGCTTCCAGGGCCTCTACTTGGATTAAGTAGTTTAACACCATTATGTGACAATGCTCCCTGTCTGTGTATCAGAATATGGTTATGTAATGCAGTAAAGGTTACTTCATATTTCTAACATTTAAAGTGAAGCAGAAATGTACACAATTCTTTATTGTGTATGTGAAACATGCTACGTGAAGAATGAGAAATAAGATTTATTTTGGGTGCAGCCCTGTGATGCTGTGACTTTGGAGTAAAAGTGTCTCCCAACCTTCTCCCGCCATCCCACACTACCTTTTTATTCCTGTCTGCACTGCTTTGGGCATTTATTTTGCAGTACAGCGCAACAAACTTGTGCCACTGAAAGTGAGAGTGAGGGCTAGGACCAGATAGAGGAAAGAAGGGCCTCCAGAGCTGGTGTTAGGTGTTGCTACAGCCTTAATTTTGCCCAACACTGTGATGCTGCAGGCAGATCTGTTCACTGAACAAACGCCTCTTCTCCCCAAAAGTGAGCCAGCCTGTTGCAAGGGTTGTTCTGGGATGAGAGGAAGGAGTGTGAATAACACCAGAGACTGTGCCTTCTGGGAACAGTACCCACTGATCTCTGGGGGAACAAGCACAGGCTTTTCTAATCAAAGTATTGAGATAATGCAAAAAGCATTATATTGTCAGGCAGCTTTTATGTAAATCTGCTCTAATTGATCCTCTGGCTCTTCCAGCAAGAGTGCCTGTAAGTATCCAGACCCACCTTTTTCTCTGTTAGGCTTTGCAGGAGTGGTACAGAGCAGTGCTTTTTCAGCAGGTTGGGTAATGCACCAGGAGCACGGTATCTGCGAGACCAGCAGCCTGCCTGGATGAACGAGCTGTGAGTGATACGTGATTGCAGGCAGGATGTGGTGTTAGCGCAGTTTAGGCTGTGCCCAGTCCTCTGGCTCTGTTGGCTCAGTGCTACAGCAGCGCTTCAGCTGTAGTGTGGGATATGTCCTAACACCCAGAAAGCTGGCATTTTTCTAGCTGGTATGTGCTGGGCAAAGACGGTTAAAAAGAACTAGCTATTTTTTGCGCAGCTGATGGATTGGCTGGTCAGCGCTAGATGAGTGGGAAAGGAAGTATGTAATAGCACGCTCTGCAGCAGCCTTTTTTGGGAGCTGACTTACAAGTCAGGTATGTATATCGTTCCTTCCTCTGGAGGGAGGGAGACAAAAACAATGAAAGCAGTACAATTAAGAAAAAGAGATGGCTCATTGTGCAGTTCTGTAGAAGTCCCTTTAGGAGTCACTCCTCTGCGAAGGAGAGTGTCCGCTGAATGTTTGACACTTTGTAGTAAGTACACTTAGCGTGGCTGTGTTGTTTAACAAACAGTAGCTGTCCTCCTTCATTACAACTGGAGAAGCTAAGGAAAGCTGCTGACTCCGCATCCACCCTGGCAGAGCCCACTGATGGGAGCAGGTTGCTCTGACAGAGCTTTGTCGCAATCACAGATAACAAATTAGCACAGTGGTGCTATTTGAAATAGATGTGCGGGAAAGGGAAAGACCAGACTCCAGAATAGCAGCTACGTGTTTTGGGAAATGATTCACACGGTAGTGTCTGTGCATTTGTAAGTGGCTGTTGAAATGTGTTGCTGGTAGGATTAGGAGATAAGTCAAGGTTTCAAGTGCTGATGAGAATGTTAAGAATATCCTCTCCAGTAGTCACCCACGGACACTTGAGAGCTGGCTAACAAAGTGCCTGTGATCAGTCAACAGACGAGATATTTTGCATTATCTGCACATCCCTGTTTTGGGTGTTAGCTTGTTTCCAACAATATATTTGTAATTCTTAGGCAAGCAGAGCTAAGTATTGAAGAGACTATAGCCTTCATTTAGAAAACTTTCATTTCAAAGAAATACCAACTTTTTGTTTAATTTCACTTAATTCTGGGCTTCTGGTAAACTTTCATAATGCTTCTGAGCCATGTGGGGAAAAGCATCAAATCGATATATTGATTCAGCTTCCCTTTACTAGCTCTAGCTCCTGCCCATCCAGCCAGCTGAAGTGCTAATTACATAAGTTTCTTTCATCTGTTCTAAAAGTTTAACTTCTTCCTTTGCTGTGCTCTGTGTTGCTGTTTGGTTATGCCTTGAGTTTTTCAACCAAAATGGGGAGAAATAAATATTGTGAAACAATAAGCCTATTTAGCATGTAAAGTCCACAATTTGTAGCGCTTTCACGGAAAGATCCACAATACCAGAAAACATAGCTAAATTCCCATTTTTTCATTGTTTCCATGGTTGCACTCCAGAAGTTCATTTTTAGATTCCTTGCATTAGCAAGGTTTAACCATCATATTTGGAAGCTTGTATAATTCTATGGTTTTGTGTACAAATACATACCTGTATCATCTGAGAGAGATTTTAAATAAAAAAATTTCACTGCCAAGCAAGCCCAGGGCTTTTAGCAAAGCTAAGTGAACATCAGTTGTAATATGAGGATTTAAATTGCAACATCATTATTTTCTAGCTTAAAAGCCAAGTGAACTTCCCAAGCAAAAACGTTAGTTCTCCTGGAGTAAGCATGGACTTTGCTTCATTAGATTACAAAATCCACTTGTTTTGTCAGTAATATACATAGTTTATCACACCAAGGTACTATTGCAACAAAAAGGAAGATTGCCAGCTCATAATTCCAAAGTTTCAAAAAGACATTTTTAAAGGCATAGCTTTCCAAGCACACAAAAAATTATTTATGAGTAAAATAAAAATAAAATAGATGATAAAAGGAGATTTGTATTGTTGAAAGTACTCCTGTCCCCACATATCTCTCGGAACAAATCCCATATCATCTTTCCTGAAAGCCCATGTCAATCATGTGCTTTGATGATAGTGCAGTAACTGTCCATGCCCTAGCAGGAGCACTGCAGCAGAGCCAATACGTTGTCTCAGGTAAGGAAAAAAAAAAAAAAACAAACAAAAACCAACCCCCAAAACAAAAAACCACCCCAAACCAAAACCCTTTGTTAAAGCCATATCCCAGAAGCCAGGAAGAAATCCAGGTTCAGAACATAATTGTTTCAGTTTAGGAGAGACCAGTGGCTTGACCAGACACTATGGAGAATATTCCATAGGAGGGAAAAACACCCCTATAGACAAGACAAGATGATGTGTGTCAGATATAAAAATCATAAGTTCAGGGAAATGATCATATTTGCACACTAAAAAAAAAAAATTAAACATCCAGGGTTAGTGTGGGGACCAATTGTAAAAAATATATTTTAAAAAACCCCTCTCAATCCTTATTGCATTTCTAGCCCAGAGGCTTTACAGGAAAGTGTGAGCTGTCATGAGCTTGGTGTGGTGATGTACAGGGACTGTTCTGCCGGTCTGCTCAGAGCTCTCTGCTTTCTGGAAGCTCAACAAAAGCTGATGAGAGTTGTATGTGATTTTCTAGACTAATCAGACCTCTGTAAGCAGCATTGAAAGTGACAAGAATTGGGTCAAATTTTGAGTCTTCTGCAGCTTGAAACAGCCAAATACAAAAGCTGAGGACACATGCTGGAGTACCTGGAGTATCTGCTATAGGTCACTGGCAGAGGAAGATAGCAAACCCTGTTGTCATTTGATCTGATTCACTATGACAGTCCTTAAGTAGTTATTTCCCAAGAAGAAAGACTGAAGATTAAGGCTGGTATGAAGTGATCTAATTGAAAGGAAGGCTTCAAAAGCCAGGAAAGCTTAGAGAGGAGGCATGGGGGAGGAAGGGACTAAGGGTCTGAAGATCTTCCCCACCTGCTCTGGCTGCTGATTAGGAGAAGGAGCAGTCCCTTGTTTGCTGGTGTCTTTCATTCCTATTACAAGAGATACAGAAATAATTCTGAAGATAACATAAACTACTGGAGAAAGGGTTACCTTTCTCCTGTCTTCTGAAACCACCTTATACACTGCAGAAAGGATCTAGTCCTTGAAAAAGCTCCTTGTGGAATGGGCTGATGATGGAGTCAGCAACAGAGAGCAAAAAAAATGTGACAGATGCATTCCTTGTTGCTCTTCCCTTTCCCGAGCCCAGAGGAGTTGCCTGGTTTTGAGTAGTTGGCCTGTGGATGGGCAGAATGGGGTCACAGAAAGAAGCTGATGGATGGGTTTGCAGAGAAATGTTTGTAGGACTGAGCTTGTCGAGGGCCATCATATCTCTAGGAAAGTAGTTAACAGAATTACTGGGAAAATGTGAGATGGGCTAGGTTCTTCCTGATGGACGAAAGCGTCCTACTGACCTTGAGAGAAGAGTTGAAGAAATTATCTGAGGGTCTCGCTGTAGGAGAAACGTAAGATGATGTCCTGTCCTTTGCACAGTTCCCTACTATTGGCTTCTCACCTGAGCATCACTTTTTGAATACTAAAGTCATCTTACCAGAAAAGAAAAAAAAGGTAGGGGGGGAAAAAAGACTAAAACTCAGTTGAAGATACAGAAAAGGAGTGTCATACAGAGAAACGGATGGATATGGAAAGAGGAACAGGAAAATGGAGCCCATCTCTTGATATTAAGAATGATGATTCTTTTTACACAGTAAATTAAGGAGGAACAACAAGCTATTCAATTCGTTTATCCAAATACAGTTTTCAGTTCAAGGTAAACCCATAATGAGTGTTGGCTAGAGTGTAGTTCTGCATCTGTGGTATATTGGTAAAGTAAATGAGCATTATAAAAAAAAGAAAAAAAAAAAAAAGGCTCTTGCCAACTCCCTTCCTGTTACAGCGAGGTATAAGGCAGTTTCAGGCTGCAAAAAATACTGGAGACTGTTTGTTCCTTGAGCTTTGTAGGTAATGTTCTTTTGTTTGCTTTCAGGAAGGAGGCTGGGAGTGAGGTCTGTTTATAACTTGTCTTTAGGTGTTTCCAGATGTTAATTTTCAGTGATTACTTGTATCTGCTTGCAGGTGAGGTTTTGTGCGCTGTGTTATCAGGGAGGGCTTTCATACAGTGAAAATTTCAAAGGCTGCTATAACCGTTACTCCTAGGGTTATTCTTCTTTGCTATGGTGTTTTTTTCCTTAGAGAGTAGTCAGCTGTATAGTCCTCAAATAATAGTGTGCTAAATTCATCGCATCAGTTTTATGTGGGAGATGAATGGAGAATATGGGTTAGTCAGTGAGGGAACTATGTGTTGTTATGGGTTTTTTACTGGTATTTACCCTCTTCAGATCCAAAATAATCTGAAAGATTAGCCAGATTTACAGAAACATCAGGTTTTTATGGAGATCATGCATGGAAATGTTAGCCCAAAGGGTGAAATAGTGGTTGCAGCAGAAACTGTGTTGTAACTATAACCATACCGGTATCTGTTAATGCTGACCGTGTAGTAAAGTTGTAAGTTAGCTAGCAGCAGGACTATGCATGCTGCTCCCTGGGCTTCTAAAACCAGCATTTTAGTGAGAAGAGTGAAGCCACTCGCCTGTCTGTTGCAATGAAATGCTAAGGCTTATGTATATAAGCTTATTTAGGGCTTTCTGTTTCTTGTGGCATTTTTAGACTAACAAGCAATATGTCTTTTAAGAAAAAAGTAATCTGGTTTTGTCTTTAAATTTGAAATATTTTACACGTACGTATGCAAAGTGTCCATATCTTAGCAATTTCATATTCTCCGGGCTCTTGGTAAGGCTGTTCATTAGAGAAGTCCTTGAACCTCTTAATTTTTATTTTTTATTCTGAGTAGTTGGTAGGGAGCCTGGGGGTAATACAGTCATGTTTATTTTCAGAAGCGTTCACAACTTGCTTTTAAGTGCATGCTAAAATGTTGTATGTTAAGAAGTCTTTTCATTATACAGTATTTTACTCTATCAGGTTAGTGGAAAATAACGATTGTTTTGTTTGTTACATGGGATAAAACACTGGGCCCCAACTTTCCAAGCAATTTTAGGTAAACCTGCAAGCTTGTATTAACAGCTTTTGGGGGAGTTACGAAAAAAAATTGAGCAGAATGAAATATTTAAGAGTTTAGTCACTTATTATGGAGTAGATTATTAAAACGTAGTGATTAATGATCTCATTAAATCTCATTGTGTCATTTTATGCTGTATCAAAGGAAGCAATTAAACAAAAAGGTAATTGCCCCAGGTTAACTCTTGAAAATTAGAAGTATTTAATAGCTGGATTACAGAAAATTATATCTCTAGAATTTATATAGGTACAGCAAACCAGCAGTTATTGTGCACTTTATTTACATAATGCAGAATTCCACAAACCTGATTAATGCGATGGATATATAATTACATAATCTGATATTTGCAAGTACATTAATTGGAACACAGAGATACATGAGTATAATTTTTTATGTATCCACTTGCCCTTCTGTCTTTATGGGTGATTATTGTGATTTACTTAATCAGAATTTTATTTAATCTGATTTTTTTAATCTATAAAGTTTTATTCGTATATCAGAAGAAATAATCAAATTTTGACATAACTTTCTAGTAATATGTTCTTATTTTTTTTCAGTGAAGCTACATCGCATTGTTGGAGTAATGCATTTTAAAATGCATACTGCATATGACACCTGTGGTTGTAGCTGTTAAATATATAGCTAATGATGGTGCCAGAGGTGTGATATATTGCTGAGTTCCCTCCATGAGCGTGTCAATACCCAGTGGGACTCCTCTGGCAAGAAGAGCCAGTGTTTTACGGGGGGTCTGCAGAGCAGCGAATGTGCTTTGCTGGATTTTGTAGGAAGGACTGCACTGGAGGAGATAGGATATCCTTTTAGAAATGTTACTGTAGTTTGTTCAAAGAGGAGGTTTATTTAAGGGCACACATTCCAACTTTTTTGTGTGCTGGAAGAGAATAATTGTTTTTCGTGGCTGTTTATGCTTTAAGCTTGTTACCTTTATTTTGTGTATTTGATGATAGCTAGTTCAAAGAATCATTTGTAGTACTGCAATACAATCCCTCTCCTGACTGTGTGCCTGACTTTAAGGCAAAACTAAGTGAAACAAGGATGGTTAAAGCAAAGACTAAGAGAAGGTGAGTTATAAAGATTGAATGTAAGGCATTCTGGAAATGAAAGGAAAGATGGTATTAATGGAGATAACCAAAATAAAACAAAATATCTCAATTCATTTTGTTAACTTGCAGCAGCAAGATGGAATTACTGCAGTGCTTGCTGTAGTATCATGGGCAGGCTCCAGATAATTGCGAGAAAACTGCAGGTGTTCAGGGGTCTCATACATGACGAAGGCAAATGCTGATTATGGGGAAGTTAAATTTATCTGCAAAAGTCTATAGCATGCAAATGTCAGAGGAGAAGGAGTAACTGAGGGGTTTCCTATAACTAGAAATAATAGGATTAAATGGCGGTGTAGCAATATGAAGCTTCATGTCAGGAGAAAGACTAAAGCCACATTCTCTTAGTGTGAGAAACTGTTTTGCAAGAGGAGTAGAGGTTATTTTGTTAGTTGTTCAGAACTAGGACTGGATGATAAATTAATTTTTTTTCTTTTTAAACTAAGATCCTTGATGGAGGCGTGAAGGGTATGACTTAATGTCTCCAGTGTTATCTTAATATCAGACAACAATATAGACAGTACCACCAGCTTGAAAACTCGTTAAATTGGAAACAAATGCCAGATACATGAACTTCATTATTTATCTTTCTGCTGGTTAAAATGTTTTCTGATCCTCACATGGGATGCAGGAGAAATGTTGTGAAATATATCCTTTATTTAAGAAATTTGCAGTGAAATGAGGTAGTGGAAGCCTTGACTTGGGATCTCCCCTCATGCTGATGGAGTCAGGGCACGAGGAGGCTGGGATAATGTTTTCAGTGCCTGCTGTAGGTATATACCTTCTCATGCCAGGTGGGAGCAGTGGCTTCCTCCACCGTTCTCTGCAAGATGTAGATATACTGTGTTTATGAGAGAGGCGGAACTTAAGAATTAAAGAGAGGTTTATCTATTTTTGTCCTGGATGTAAGGAAATAGAATTACAGGCCTTTATCAGAATCAACCTCATATTTGTATCTGTAGGAGTCTTTATTAAATCCTCACTGGATGACTTGCTCGTCATCTTATTGACATCCATTGAAGCCTACATCCTAGCTGAAATATTTCCTTCTGTCATCTTCAGTGGGTAAAAATATTTCTCTAAGTATGTGAAAATTTTGGCTGAGTTACAATTTCTTGCCCCCTGGATTATTTTTGGACTGAAGTTCTCTGGTTTGTTTTTCTAGGATCCCCACGCTGAAGAGTTTGAAGACAAAGAATGGACATTTGTCATAGAGAACGTAAGCTGGAATGTTATGGTTTTTTATATGTTTAAGGCTTAATCATTTAAAAGATTAAAGGATGTCCAAGTGCTGAAAAAGGCTGGAGTAAAATTTGAGCTGCTGAACTGCAGTAAAACCTTGCTCTGTAGTAATAGAGGCTTATTAAAATTCCTGTTATGTTACAATTAAAATACAGGGGAGGGGAGTACTCTGCTACACTGCTTAAATTCCTTCCCTGTAAGCATCAGTCTTCCTGCATTACTGTGCTCTGAGCAATGGAGTAAACAAGTTAGAGCTGTTTTATGACTCATTGTTTTATGGGTTATGACACATTATTTTTCTATGAGCAGGGCAGTGAACAAGTCAGAGCTGGGTTATGACATCTATGTATCCCAAACGGCAGTGCACCCTTCCCAGTTTTGAATGCTGCTCTTTAGCGAAGAGCAGAGTTTCATCACCTGAGTTTCATGGGTGAGGAAACTGAGGCAGGGTGGAGAGGTGGGGCCAGCCATGGTCACCTAAGCAAAGAGCAAAAGAGTCAAGTCCCTGCTCCCTGGGATCCCAGTCTCACTCTCTCTGTGCTGGGGAGCAGTCTTGTGCACCCAGGGAACACCGAAAAGGTGGCTCCTGTGAATCTCTGGCTCCAGTGAGTCAGGAGCTCCTAGAACTTCCCAGAAAGCTGAGCTCCTGAGGGCTGTACAAACTACATGCTTTGCCAGATAGCAGGGCTTAGCACTGCATAGAACAAGTGCTTTCTGAAGTGCTTTTTTCCTTTCTCTTCTCTGTGTTGGGCTGGGGCTGCCTGGGCTCAAAAATGGGGGAGCTGCTTTACCTGGAGTTTCCCCGAAGAAGAAACTTCTTTTTAATATATGTTTTAAGACTGTGGCATCAAGACAGTGTGTTTGTCTCATTAATACAGTTGCATTCTGGTCTGTTTCTCGGGAACATGATTTAATTTTTGTTTAAGTTGCTTTTAAAACAACAAAAAAATTGCTTGTCTGCTGAGTTGTAATGGTGCCACACAGCACTGAAGTGTGGGAAAGCAATGGAATTTGCATGTTAACCTTTTCTTGTCTAGAAAAGCTGCTTTTTTTTTGTTGATATCAGATGTGATTTGGATGTCCAAAGCTATTCTGATCACCAGTGAGTGAACGTTTAAAAGGGCTGAAAGCAAAGTGCTTAATTTATACTTCTGTTTTTAAATGTCAAGTTTCTATTTTAATTTGAGATTTGTGAACACAAACACAGTTCAGTTACTGTTTCCTGGAGTTTCCTTTTCTTTCTCACTTAGTTTATTTTAATCAGGGAAGTCTCCATCACCAATTGTCACTGTACAAGTTACTCGGGATAAAACAATGTCAGTGTATTTTTCGGCTAGCCCCTCTGGGTGTAGTTGGGTTTCCTGTGATACTGCAGCAAATTATTTTTTTTTTTGACGTTTATAGGGGGTATGTAGACTTCATGTCCTGCTTTATAATACATTGGGTTTTTTTTTCACATGTCATTGTATGATATATAGAGGTGGCGGTCTTACAGCTGCTGCATGCTGTTCTCACGCTCTGCCTCACATCTTCCCTGAGCTGCAGTAATGCTTACAGGGTGTGAGGGTGTGAGTCTGCTCTGGTTGCTGTGCCCCAAAGTATGTAGCCTCTGCCAAAACAAATGGAAATGGTTCTACTATGTATTGGTGATGGAGCAATCTTTTGTTGTGTGCAAACTTATTCTTTGTGACCTTGATTATGCCATTAGTTCATCCTATGAGAACTGCCAAATAAGCATTGTTAGACAGACGTTTGTTATTTGATTAGAGAATATATAATATTATCCTCAGAATAATAAATTTGATAAATAGTTTTACTGCAAAAATTATTGAGAGCTAAAGCAAGTATAAAACTGGTTGGTTTTAATACCCTATCTTGTTTTGGTTTTTGGGTGTTTTTTAAAATGAAACACTACAGAAAACTGTAGATCCTGCCAAAAAAATCTGGTCTGCAAATATACTTGAAAATAGGGAGAACTCTTTTCCAAGAGTAACAGCTCCACTTAGTGGTGGATAAAAATATGTTCATCTGTTCAAGCAAGTCACAAGCGATCCAATGGCTGGCTGACACTTCAGAGCACAAAACACTTGCTTGTTCAAAATCTGAGAGCCAGGAAGACAGGAGGTTGATGTAATTCCTCCCTAAATTGTCGACATTTACCCCTTTCAGGTTTAACATGTGGTTTTCCTGGTTTTAAAGGTGCGTATTTTTCATTGAACCTGACAAGTGTAGGTCACAAGTGCAGGGACATTTACGGGATTTTCCTTTTTGTCCAAATATGTTCTCTGCCCTCAAAGGCTGCGGGGTTTCCCTTCTTCCTTGCTTAGCAGCACTCAGAACACAAAATACTGAAGCCTGAAAAGTTTATGGATGTTCTTCAATTATGAAGCAATCTGAAATCTGCTAAAAATGCTGCTTTTGAGGTTTTTATTGTTGTTGGTTTTGGTTTGGGGCAGTTTTGGGTTTTGTACATGTATATATGTGTGTTGATTTTTTTTTTTGTTGGTTTTTAATCCTGCAAATACATGTACTTTGTGATGCATCAAATTGTAGGATTTTTTTTTCTAACTATATTTTTAATGTCTTAGCCACTCTGTGTTTGTATTTTAGTAAGTGAACCTTCATCATCTACTATAAGTCTAATCCATAAATAATATTATCCTAGCATGGTTTCTTAATATTTAAATATCAATAATTATTTTTCCTAAACCTCTTCTATGTCTAGCTAATGGAAGAAGAAGGGGAGTGGAGATTTAAATTGGTGTTGAAGCTTTCACTATGTACAAGAACTTAGTATAAAATAAAGGTAGCTGAAGTGATGGAAAAGTGTCATTTTTCTTCCTAGCATGCTTAAAGCATGGAAAAGCACATAAGAACATCTGTTGAGGATGGACCATCACATTTTCCTGTTTGCTGACAGCTTTGTAGGCAGGTACCTCCCACCTTCTTGAATAAAAATGAAAAATTCATAGGATTGTTTTCAGAGGGTAAAAGATGTGGTCTATGAAACAACTTTTCCAGCTTTTTGTAGAAAATGTTTTTTGAGCCCAGATTTGTATCGACTAGCTAATAGCTGGTGTACTACTGTATTCCGAGGTTCATAGTAGGCTTCTCCATCTTCCCTCCTGTGCCTTGTGTTTCACCTTTGTATATAGGTTATTCACTGGGCCTAGGGTTGAGGTGTGTGAGCCCTTTCCAGTAGCATTGATGTAATCAAGGCTTTTGCAATCATCTTTGTATCCCTGATACTAACGATAGTCTTTTTTTTTTATGTGGCAGGCCTATTCAAACGTGGTCTTTACTGACTGCAGGACATCCCAGACCTACTAATGTGGCAGATGAATGGAGAAAAATGCCCCATGTGTTTTTGAAGCTTTGTTCATAGATTCATCTAGGCTGGAGCTGGAGGCAGCCTCACCTGGTTGCCTCAAGGCAGCATCATTCCAGGCAAACACTTGCCTAAACTATTTTTTAAAACTTTTTAAAGTGGGGTCCCTGCAGTGTCTCAAGGCAGCCTGTTCCAATGCTCCGTTGCCCTTCCTGTTGAGAACTGTTCTGGCCTAGATTTCTGCTGGTACAGTTTAGGGCTGCTATTTCTTTTTTTACTAATTTACAGCTCTGGAGAACAGATTCTGCTTCCTCTGTGGCTGGAGGCTCCTTCCTTTCTTCTTGCCTCTGATTAATCAGCCACAATAATGTGGTAGTGGTTACACATGGGATTTCATTTCCCTTGATTGCATTAGCAGATCATTAGCATTCTCTTTCTAAGGACTCCATTATGAGTGAGTGTTCTGGCATCCTGCTCCGCTCGTGCTGCCCGTTGCTTTAAGGGACTAGCAGTGCCCAGCTCTGCTTTCACACTGTCACCTGCCTGGTGAAGCATTGCCTTGAATTTCCACGGTGTTCTTGCATTGAGATCTTGGAAACTGAACTCTCTTCTGTATTTATCCTTTCCAGAGAGTCTTCCAAAATGCTTTGATGTCCCTTTTCAGACAACTGTTTTCTAATAGTGCCTTTTTGAATATTAAGGAATGGTGAAGCAGACAATGCCAACCTTTCAAGTTTGACAGTGATTTATAAGATGTCAGATGTACATTCCTCTGTGAGACACATCTGTGCTTCCAGCCATTTTTTTATACCTGAACCAATAAGGGTATTCTAAGTGGTTTCTCCAGGAAAATATGTCCAACAAAACTGCTGAACTGAGAGAAAAGGAGTTGAGATTTTGCTGTTCATGCTAGCCTACAGCAAGCAGTTATAAAGAATAACAAGTTTAAGCTGAAAAACAAGATGTCTTTTCCTTTTAACTATTGCTCTTGTGTAACTTCAGGAACCTTAACTCAAAAAGAGTTCTGAACTGGCCTCCACTCAAATGTGAGCAAAACCTCAAAATGTAAGAAACATCGCAAAGTTACAGAACATTCGACAAAATCTAGTTTCATTTTATTGATACAAATACATTGCTTTGTGGTGTTTTGGTTTTTTTCTCACCAGAGATTCTGTATCATGGCTGCTTATGATGATTTCTCATTTTGAATGCCCTAAAGCATGTTATATCACTCACAAGTTTGGAGAGATTATTTCTCTCTCCTAAAATACCTGTCTGTTATTTTTAGGCATGACAACGCAAATAAAGGTGATAAATAATGTGAAAGTAATGGGAAAGAGACGTGCATGGGATGCAGAAAGAAACAGCTAATTTGAATTTGAACAGTAGTTAGCTTGGAATTTTGGTAAAATCAGACTTATACTAGTGTCTACATCACTTTTACTACAGCACTGCTTCAAAACTAACTTCACAAGAGCAAGTTTTGCTTTACATCAGAATAAAAGCCTAAGTCTAGATGCCAGATCTTCCCACCTGTTTCTGGAAAGAAATGTTGGGAGGCAAATGCCAGCATAGTGAATTGAAATTCTGAGTACTGTCAACACCATTTGCAGAAAGAACCTGGGGAAAAAGACTGGCATACAGAATCAGGTGATTCCTTATTTGCTGATGCAAATTTATTACAAAATCTTGGCTATCTCTTCTAGCGCATCTTTGTAACATGTGGGAGCTTAAGTTTAAATTGGCTATTTGCTTTATTTAAGAAAAAGTAATCAAAAAAGCTCTATCACTCATTTTGTATTTTCTGCTTGAAATACATTTTTGCCTTAAAATAAGAACCAACCAGGTTAGCCTTTTTCTGAATTCAATGTCTGCATTTAATACATTTAGAACAGGAAGCTCATAGTTCAGAAATGCATTCCTGTCCTTTAATTCCCCTGTCATATTCTGCTGTATATGATTATGTGAGCTGTGACTCTGTCTGTGTAAATTAGGCTGGGTATTTTAGTCTAGATATAGCTAGGAATTAAATGCTGCTTTGTCAGCCATCTCACTCTGGCTCTGCTTTAAATGTAATAGAGAATCAGAAAACTTGCTTTACTTTTAGTTTTTGCTTACATGAAATATTTAGCACTTTGTTTTAGTTGAGAAATCTTCAAGATTAGGTTTTTGGAGCAAAACCTGCAGAAATCGTTGTCTTGATAGGCTGCTCTGGCTCTGGAGGAGCCAGGGTAGGCAATCTTTCTCAGAGGCTGGATCCTGTGTTTTTTTCACTAACACATCACTGTTTCTTGTGCACACCATGATGGCGTTTTTGTGCGATTTTAACTAAAAGTAGAGTGAGATCAGACGCGGGGTCTTGACTCCGGTAAGGAGCAGGAGAGAGAGGCCTGTGCACGGGGCAAATCCCCCTGTTTTAGGGTCTGCCCACCAACCCTACAGGGGTCACTTATTTGAACAACCCCCTTAGATTAGGCACCTTCTCTGAAAATTACAAAAGATAATAGAAGTGGTTTGCACTCTTGAGTTCTGCTGGAGAAAGTTTTCACCAAATGCTTCAGGACAAGTAAATAACCACCTGTATTTAGGACAGGTGTTAAATGAGCAGGGCACGAAAGCCTGTGGGTTTATGGGTGTTATCCCCCACAGCACACAGAGAGGAGGCACCGGCGGTCCTGGTTTGACATAGGCATCATGAGGGTAAGCGCTGGGCAAGCTCCTCTGAACAGGTCTGTCAATTCGTTTGTATTCTGACCTGCACAACCCTAGTGTCCCCAGGCAAGGCCTGCTAGTTGCTTCAAACGGTGTTCACTCGTGCCCTACTGCTGTTTAGTCTGCAATGGACATTTTACTTATGACCAAAACAAGACTGTGCCTGAGCCACCTGAAATTAGTGCCACCACTAATCCTTTTTTATTGTTAATATGTAATAGTCTATTGAACCAGAGCTGTGAGATGACAAAAATCTTATCTAAATGAGAATTTTAGAGGAATTGTTGAAAGAACTTTTAATATCTAATTAACTTTTTACTTTTTTAATACCTTATTTATCTCAAATCAGTAAAATAGAGCATGAAATGTGAGTCCATCCAACTACTTTGTTTTTTCAAAAATAGTTATGAAAATTTTCTCTTGTTATTTGATCTTTATCTCCCAAATGAAATGCAGTGCTCAAACTGTCCTTTAAATAATGTTGTTTCTGATGCTGTATTAATAACTGTGCTAAGTGGATCTGTATCAAATGTAATTGCCTACAGATGATATGGCAGTTTTGAAAACTATGTTCCAGCATGTCAGTTTAAAATTTTCTAGAAAAGGAGACATCTTATTTTCTGATATTTATGCTACAGTTACACAAGAGGGTCTCGCAAATAGCAGATGGATACAGGAGGCTGCTGGGCAGAACAGCCTGGGTATTAGGCTCTAGCTTTATAAGCTCACTAGGTGTGGTACACCATAACATTCATGATGGAATGAGTTTGATGACATATAATTTTGATGGTTATTATTGATTCACAGTAGTAAAGTACAACTGTTTTCTAAATTGCTAGAACCATTTTGTTTAGGTTTTGGGGAGGCTTATTTCTAGCTAGAAGGATGTGTCTCTTGTAGATGAGTGTACTGTCCAAGACAGCTGATCAGAGTTGCTATCCGTGGTGTTATTTGTCAGCTGCAGGGAGAAAGCTGATAAACAAGGCAGACAGCTTTGGAAACAAACCTCTAATACTACATTAGGCACGTTTAAAGCCAGCAGTGTGTTCAGCCACTCTCAGCATATGTTTATTCATAGGAAATCAGCAGTAAAATACACTTGCCAGTGCACACAAGAGACAGAGGCTGCATGAGGTCGTTTCTCTTTCAGACAGAAATACAGAAGAGCGTCTTGGTAATTGTTTTACAGTGGGGTTCTAATCATACTCTAGGCATAAGCTGAGCTGAGCAACTTGCCTTTTAATTGAAAAGTATTTGCTTTTGAGCTTGTTCAGCTTGCCACTTTTTTATGATTTTATGTGTCTGAGTGTATTTACATTTACATACAGTCATGGACGTGTGTTTGCTCTCGATGCAGTTCAGAATATAATTATGTAGAATGCCACTGTCTGGTGCCACATTATGATAGATAAATCTCTATTTTGACCTGGTAGCTGTACAGTGTTAAAACAACATATGTTGCATCCACGTAATACAAAATGTTCAGTGTTGAAAATAGAAAAAATGGAAATACATTTAATGAAAAATATTTTTGACATAAGTCACCTTCAAAGACAAATCATCTGGGAGTCCAATTGGATGTGTTGGTTGACTGTGCTAATACCTTGCAATTGCATGTGCTCAAGGTATAGAAATATGTGTTAAAAAAGAATCAAAATATCCAGTACTGGGTAAAATACAGCTCTGCATTAAGTAATGGGATTGTACATGCAAGCAGTTGTAATTGAACTCAGAGCATATTATTTAAAAGTAGTGGCCACCAGCAGAACAGTAGCCAGAAAAATAGAGTTCTGACTTCCTGAAAACCTTTGTTATTAGGAAAACCATCTGGCAGTGTAATAGCACAGAGTGTTATTGGCTTCAGCTTCTTATCTTTAGTTGTTAGCTGTCTTAATAGAGTTTAATATAATGGAAATTAATTGACCTCCATAACTTAATTGATGTAATTTCATTCCAATTTTTTCCCCTTCCCAGCATATTCTTCATTCTGAATTGATTCTGCACTTTCATTTTTTTTTTTTCCATGAGAAGTTTCTCCTTTCTCACTGTTTCACATTGTCTATATCTGGGCCAAATTGCTTCTTGAATCTTGACAGGCAGCATAAATGAACTTTTTCTCATTTAGCTTAGGTGTGGTGGCAACGTGAGACTAGGCTGGAAAGATTGCGTTAATAAAATGGCATAAGATTTAACTGAACTTCTGCCACATTCGTGACCCATATGAAGTTTCAACCCTGAGCTCAAAGGTTGCTATTCTGAGCACAGTGATCTATACTTAAGCAAGGTTTCTTATGTTTTCCAGTGGCCTGCAAAATAAAATGTAATAATATACCAAACATGATAAATTTAAAGCCTGAAGACGATGCAGTTGTGTGTTATGTTGTGCTCTTAAATAGTAATATTTCTGCTTCTGGTGCGTTTTCTGTAAACCAGAACTGAGAACAAACTGGACTGTCCTTACTGGAAGTGCCGCAGGTTGTCAGAGTGGCAGGCTGAGCATGAATGCCAGGGTCTGTAAGCTTGTTTTAATACCCTGTGTTGCACAGCCTGGAGTAGGAAACTGCTGGGTCTGACTCTGAGGACTTTGCCTACTAAAAATAAATACACTTTCTAGTTTTCAGAGATTTTCTTTAAAGACTCTGTTTTTGCACGTAGTTTCAATGATTTATACCATAAGAGCATTTTGCTCAGCAAGGGATAAGAGGAGGGATAACTCTCTCAAGCTTTGCTCCCTGAAGCGAAAAAACCTCCAAAAAACAGTCACCAGTTGCAGGAAGGCCCAGCACAAAAATCAAAGAACATGTACAATATTTACCAGATCAGAAGTAATGTTGAAAATTATGTGAAGAATTATCTGTTAATTTTGTCTGTAAAGTAGATCCCTGAAATGGAAGTTGTTATATTTGATTTTTTTCTGATGAAGAGTGAGAAATTACTTGCAATAAGAGATTTGTCAGTGCTTTATACATTTAAGGGCTTAATAAATTCAGAAAAGAATACAAGAGCAACATAGAAATCAACTGCCATCAAAATCTGTCTCTGACTAAATCTTAGACCTTATCACCTCTATTCCCCACCCCTGGGTTGCCAGTGGGTTTTTTTCCCAACCTTACTGTTCTGGTATTCTTTGTCCTTTATTATATCTTTCCCTCAAATGAGAAGTGCAAGATCCAAGAAACAGCTAATATTTCTGCATAAGGAACTGTTGTCTGCAACAGAAAGATGAGACCAAGGGAGGCTGTATGGCCAGGTAACGTGGGCAGCAGGGAAAACAGGAGCAGAGACAATAAGCTGTAGCTGGGCCAACGTGGAATAACAGTGAGGGAGTGATCTCAGTCACCGAGATCAGCTGCTTCGGAGCCGACGCAGCTCCGCCAGATCGACTGATCGTGAGGTACAGGGAGGTTTTTTGGGAGATTCCTTCGACAGGAAGACCCTGCAGCAGCGGAATATCCTCACTTCTGCTGACAGCTCTCCTGCGAGAGGCTGACGTGGCACTGAAGTTTTGCTGGGTGCAGAAGCCTCCCAAGGCGACCCTAGGAGCCCAGCAAGCAGACAGGGTTCCTCTGAGGAAGAGGGAAGAACTAGAGACCAGGTGCTGCGGTGGTGGGTGTGGGAGGTTGTGCGGCAGGGCACAGGAGTTCTGCCCTCCTCGCTCATGAGTCCAACATATCTGTAGTCTGTGACCGCTGTTTTTGTTACGGTCTCCACCAGGCAGAGAGCTTGCCCCAGAAAGACTGTGGAAACCCAAACGGAGGGCCTGTTCCGAACTGTGACTGTGCAGGTCTCTGGCTGCAGGGAGTGCCAGAGCCTGCTGCTGCCAGGGGAGGGCGGCAGAAATTCCACTTGCGTGAGGTGCAAGACGGTGGAAGATCTGCTCACCATGGTGGCTGAGCTGAAAGATGGGGTGGAGAGACTGAGGGCCATCAGGGACTGTGAGCAGGAGATCGACTAGTGGAGTGACTCCCTGGCGTGCCAGAGGGAAAGGCGCCAGGGAGATACCCCACAATTGGGGGGAACTGAGGGATGGGGAGGGTTGGGAGAGGTCCCTGCTCGGCGTTGTGGGCAAACCCCCCCTCTGCCTGTCACGTGTCCCCGCGTTCCCCTGAGCAATAGGTTTGCAGCCTTGGACATTGAAGGGGAGGTAGGTGGGGAGGCGCGGGAAGGTTCCCCTGAGAGGTTTCTAAGGGCGAGGCAGCCGACTCTGCGCATTCAGACTGCCTCTGCCAGGAAAGAAAGAAGGGTGCTTGTGGTAGGCAACTCCATTCTCAGAGGAACGGAGGGGCCCATTTGCAGACCAGGCCTGAGCCGTAGGGAAGTGTGCTGCCTCCCTGGGGCCCGGGTCAGGGATATAACTAGAAAACTCCCGGAGCTGGTTCACCCCACTGATTACTACCCACTACTCATAGTTCAGGTGGGCAGTGATGAAATTGCGCAGAGGAGCCTGAGAACTATGAAAAGAGATTTCAGGGGTTTAGGGTGGATAGTTCAAGGAGCAGGTGCGCAAGTGGTGTTCTGCTCTATACCTTCTGGGGAGGTGCAGGACATGGGGTGGGCCAGGAAAACACAAGTCATGAATAATTGGCTGAGGGGCTGGTGTCGAGACAGGAAATTTGGGTTCTTTGACTATGGGTTGGTTTATTCAGCCCCTGGCCTGTTGTTGAAGGATGGAACTCGTCTGTCTCATGGGGGAAACGTATCCTAGCGCAGGATCTGGCAGGGCTCATTGAGAGAGCTTTAAACTAGATTCGAAGGGGGATGGGGCTGTAACGGGGCTTGCAACAGTGGGGCATCACTCTAGTGCTGATAAGGACCGGGGGTTCTCCCACCCTCCGAGGGTGAAACCGGCATGCTCAGCTTGCTCCCTGAAGTGCCTCTACACAAATGCATGCAGCATGGGGAATAAGCAAGAGGAATTAGAAATCCATGTTCAGTCAGGAGATTATGACCTGGTGGCAATTACAGAGACATGGTGGGACAGCTCACATGACTGGAATGTAGTCATGGGTGGCTATACCCTTTCAGGAAAGACAGGCCAGCAAGGCAAGGGGGGAGAGTTGCTCTTTATGTGAAAGAACAACTTCAGTATATTGAGTACTGTCCAGGGGTGGGCGACGAGCGAGTTGAGAGTTTGTGGGTGAGAATTAAGGGACAGGCTGGCATGGGTGATACTGTCGTGGGTGTCTATTACAGGCCACCAGATCAGGATGAGGAAGTCGACGAGGCCTTCTACAGGCAGCTGGTAGCAACCCCGCAGTCACAGGCCCTGGTTATTGTGGGGGATTTTAACTACCCTGATATTTGCTGGAAGGCCTACTCAGCCAGCCATCGCAGTCCAGGAGGTTTCTCCAGTGCATTGATGATAACTTCCTGATGCAAATGGTGGAGGAGCTGACTAGGAGAGGAGCACTGCTAGACCTTATTCTCATGCATAAGGAGGGTCTGGTTGAAGAGGTAAAGGTTGAGGGCAGCCTTGGTTGCAGTGACCATGAGGTGGTGGAGTTCAGGATCTCACGTGGCCGTAATAGAATCCTGAGCAGAATAGCAACGCTGGACTTCAGTAGGGCCAACTTCGGCCTTTTCAAGCAATTGCTAGGGGAAATCCCGTGGGACAGGGTACTTGAAGGTAAAGGGGCCCAAGATAGTTGGTTAGCATTCAAAGAGAGCTTCTTCCAAGCTCAAGATCGGTGCATCCCGATGGGTAGGAAGTCAAGGAAGGGTGCCAGGAGGCCTGCATGGTTAAACAGGGATCTGCTGGGCAAACTCAAGTGTAAAAGGAGGGTCTACAGATCATGGAAGGAGGGGCTGGCCACTTGGGAGGAATATAAGAATGTTGTCAGAGAGTGTAGGGAGGCAACTAGGAAAGCTAAGGCCTCCTTAGAATTAAACCTTGCTAGAGGGGTCAAGGATAATAGAAAGGGCTTCTTCAAATACATTGGAGATAAGGCTAACACCAGAGGCAACGTAGGCCCACTGATGAACGAGGTGGGTGCTCTGGTGACAGAAGATACAGAGAAGGCAGAGTTACTGAATGCCGCCTTTGTCTCTGTCTATACTGCCGAGGCTTTCCTGAAGAGTCCCGTACCCCTGAAGCCCCAGAGGAAGTCAGGACAAAGGAGGAGTTTGCTCTGGCAGATGAAGGCTGGGTTAAGGAGTGGTTAAGTAATCTAGAACCCCATAAATCCATGGGTCCTGATGGGATGCACCCGCGGGTGCTGAGGGAGATGGCGGAAGTCATTGCTAGACCACTCTTCATCATCTTTGGCAAGTTGTGGGAAACAGGGGAGGTGCCTGAGGACTGGAGAAAAGCCAGTGTCACACCAGTCTTCAAAAAGGGCAAGAAGGAGAACCCGGGTAACTATAGACCGGTCAGCCTCACCTCCATCCCTGGAAAGGTGATGAAACAACTTATTCTCGATGCTCTCTCTAGGCATATCAGGGATAAGAAGGTCATTAGAGGCAGTCAACATGGCTTCACCAAGGGGAAGTCATGCTTGACCAACCTGATAGCCTTTTATGAGTATATTACCAGGTGGATAGATGATGGCAAAGCAGTAGATGTGGTCTATCTCGATTTCAGAAAAGCATTTGACACCGTCTCCCACAGTATCCTCGCGGCTAAACTGAGGAAGTGTGATCTGGATGATCAGGTAGTGAGATGGATTGTGAACTGGCTGGATAAAAGAAGCCAGAGAGTTGTGG
>WKFP01013609.1:303904-360981 GCA_011057875.1 Pterocles orientalis | reverse complement strand
ACTTGAATATGAGAAAAAACTTCTTTACAGTGAGGGTGACAGAGCACTGGAACAGGCTGCCCAGAGAGGTTGTGGAGTCTCCTTCTCTGGAGACATTCAAAGCCCGCCTGGATGCGTTCCTGTGCGATCTGATCTAGGTGTTCCTGCTCTGGCAGGGGGATTGGACTAGATGATCTTTTGAGGTCCCTTCCAATCCCTAACATTCTGTGATTCTGTGAAATGCTCACATAGAAGTAGCTCTGGTAAGTGCCGAAACCCTGAATGATAGAGGTATCGGGTGTGTGTTTCCAGGAGCAGCCACAGGGAGGAGTGTGATGAGTTAGGGGGGAATTTGTCTATATATTTGTCAAAGAAAAGACAAAATTGAGTACTTGGAAAATAACCCCAAAAATCTGTCAGCAAAGAGTTAGTATAAAGTTTATGTGCTTGTTGTTCCATGAATTATTTGTATAAATCTTCCCCATAATTATTTTTAATTCCTGTTATATAACTTTAATTATATATTATAACCGAGGAAACTCATTTATTAGGAAGGATTTGTGGTATTAAATGAATAGACTGCATAAATAACTAGTATGGATGCTGTTGAGGAAGGGTATTATCTCAAAGGATATTCGAGATCTGTGAAATAACGTGGGTGTTTCACCAGGAACTGGTGAAATAGTTCTAGTTTTAATGCAGCCTACTCCATCACTACCTCTGCGTTCTTTCCCTGCAGTCTCTCCTTCAGCTGAAGCAGCCCTCTGCTGCTTCATGGAAACCAAGCTCTTTATCTCTTTTTCTAACTTCTGTAACTCTTACATATAGTGCAATACTTTGGGAACTAGTGTAGCATCTTTTCAGTTTGGTTCTTGGTAATTTCTTAATTTTTTTTTTTCTTACCTCTAGTTCAGTCTTTGGAAGTTTGTGTACAGGTTTCCTGTGAAGGGTCTGTATTGCAGAATCGGGAATTCGGCTGAGCTACTGAAGCAAGCAAGTGTAAGGAGAATACGAGGAAGTGTGAAGTTGGCTGTGAGTGAGAACATGGGGAATGTTAAGGGCTGACTTCTTTCTGCATTACAAATTCCAGTTGTCTTTGGTCTGCTACGCATAAGTGTTGCTTTGCAGTTGATGAAAGTTCATTATTGGTCTTTGCACATGTGCAGTTGTAACTGTACGCTTCCTCAGAGTGGCTGTGGTAGGCATCCCAAATTGTGAGCGGTTGCCTGAGCTGGCAGCAGGTTATTTAGACAGACCAGATGTGGGAACATTACTTCTAGTTTTCAGGTCAATGGGAACGGTCTCGGAAGAATTCAGACTTCATTTGCCTTGAGTGTTTCTTGAGCGTGGATGTTTCTTTGTCACTACCAAGGGAAAAATATGGTTGAAGTTACTTAAAAAGTGGGCAGTTGTGCTAGCGTGTTTGTGGCTGTTCAGCTTTTTATACTTTGGTGCCAAACCCTTTCAGAAGTTGAGAATCATGTCTGTCTTTATCAGTTACATTTGAATCATATTTTCTTTGCAAGTTCAAGCTGGAAGGAGTAATTTTAAGTGACAGCTGAGTTTCTGAAAATCATGGTGTGGATGGCCGTGGTCTGGTGAGACACAACTGTGTAATCTTCAGTCTCATCTCATCCCCATCAAACAAAACTCTGTCCCATGGCATGTGCAAAACTTTTTTCCTATGGTAGCAAAGTTACCATAGTTTTTTTAAAAGGCACCATTCTTTTTCATTGGAAAAATCTGTTTCAGTGCACTGGAAATTGGTTTTTAGTTTGGTTCTGGTTGGTTGGTTTTTACCTGACAGGCAAAGGTGAGCTGGAGTGATGGGCTGTGGTTTAGAGCTGATAGTATATGCATTAAAAGAAAATAGTTAAATATTAAATGGGAGTTGGTTATGGAGAATTTCATCTGGGAAGGCCAATTGTTTGGGTGGATTGAACACTTGTGCTGGAGAATGATCTACTAAGTCATTTTTACTTGAAATTGCTGAGTAATGCCAATGATACTAACCACTATAATTGCAGGGAAGAGCTCTTAAGTCATCTTCAAATTCATTATGAGTATAGATAATGTGTAATCAAGTTTAGTTTCAAACTGGGTGTGTGGCATAAGTAATTTTATTTATTCTCCTCGTTTTCTGTGAAACCCCCACCCTGCAGCACCCTTCTTGTCCCATTGCTGGTTGGGAGGTTTTTCAGAAGTTAAGGATGTTCTTAACTTGCCCTCTAGTGCACAGTGATGAGCAGCTGAGCACGCAGCGCCCAAAGCAATCTGGGAGCCTGCTGACCCATACAGTGAGAGACGGGGATGTCTCCTGTGTGGTGGTGCTGGCTGTTAGGCTGAGCTTTAGAATTTCAAAAGGAAAGAAATGAAATTGTGTGGGACCACCATCTCTCAGCATCTGAATTTTCCCGAAAGCTTTACATTATGGCAGAATTTAATCCACCGTGTATAGTATGTCCTGCTGAAACACCTTGCAAAACGCTAACTTTGCGTAATGCTTGTAGTGTGCTACAACCACTTGATGGCACCCTTTGATTTGGTACGTACCTCATTAGCTGTAGCATAGTGCAGTGTGTAGCTGTAGTACTTGTAATGGAGTAACACGTAAGAACTAAAGACTGCAAGGTATCTGGTTAATGTAGAGATGAAATGAATGAAACAGCAAGGCTAAGCTTTCCTGACCCTTCATGAGAGAATAGATGAAAAAAGGAAGAATAAGCTATTGTGCCGAAGGGAGATGATGAAATTCAAGATCCACACACATAATCTCTGGCTCAGCCTCTGAAATGTTAATCCCTGGGTAGAATTATTTGAGCTGCAGATTGCAATTTATCATCAAAATGGCACTATGTCAAACAATACTTCTTCTATGTGTGATGTTTAGAACTATCCAATTTTAATATAAAATGGTTCACAGAACGCTGTCTAACATTTAAGTAGTAACTCATTAAACTCAGGATGTTTTTGCTCGTGTCTGTACATCCGTGGTAATTGTGTAGAGTTATATTCCACAGATTGCTTTTGGGGACTTTTACTAGCCCTATAATATGTTTTAGGGAGTGATCTGTTTTGATCTGAGCAGTGACAGGTGATGGGGTTGCTTGATAGTAATTGTAACACAAAGATGTTTATTTTGAGGTGCTCAGTTAATCTTTACAGCGAAGAAATCCCCCGAATTTGAGATCAATGTTTTGCTAAGTTGTGTGAACAATTATTTTGAGGTTAGAAATAATATTTTCTCATGTTTTACAAGCTGGAATGCCCTTCAGGTTTTTCTTTCCTTGCTTTTAAAGTATGCCAGTAGAGGGAGTAGAAAAATTTACCATCCCAGTAAGGATAAAATATTCTGCACTAAAATTCAGCCCTTTCTCCTTTAGGGAACTTAGTATTTCATACTGTAGTCTGTTACCAAAAGTAAAAGATCCAGTACCATGCATTAGGAGGAAAGAAACGCAGCCCAGGTAGTTTCTGAAATGTAGGAACACGTGAAACACCATCCTTATTAGAGAATATTTAAATCCAAAGATATATATATATATATAAAGGAATTGCATTCCCCCTCTTCCCCCCCCCCACTACTTAGAGCTTGTTTGAAAATCACCATGTAATTCTATTGTTATAGCAAAACCCAACATGTTTTAGTATATGCTAATAAATTCATTTCTCTGCATTTATTTTTAAAAGTGGTCTCTATATAAATGTGCAATTAAATGGTGTAGGGCTTTTGCAAAAATTAAATACTTAAAAATAGGGGGTTTTGTTGCATGTCTTACATTTTTTTCTTGAGAAAGGTGAGAGACTGAAGGAGGAGAAGGGAGGAAGCAAAGTGTAAACCCTGCCAGCCTGGCAAGTTCATAATTCCTCTGTGGAAGTTGTTTCAGAAAGCGCTGAGATTTCATGGGGAAACTATTTGGTGATCTTCCTGTATTTAAAAAGTGTCTTTCGATGTGGTGGTAATTAAAAACTCCTCTAAAAATATGCCAGTATCAACAAGAGATTTTGAAAGTCTTTGGCGTGTTTGGTTAGCAGGTATATACCCAGCGTCTCAGAATCGTAGGCCTGACTAAGCAGTCATGATGGCTGTGAACTGAACTATGAAGGAGACATTTGTCTTGGAGTGGGACCTTTTGTGTTAATCCCTCCAACCTTTATATCGTAGCATTTTGTGATGGTATTTAGTCAACGAATAACTTGTATTGTGCCATTGTGATTCCTCTCCACCAGAAATGAGTGACTGTGTGGAATAAGTATCAAAGTTAGATAAGAATTATTATTTTAGTTTATTTTTTTCCTGCACTGGGGTCTTTTTTCCTCAGTGGCCGGTGTCTTATTAGCATATGTAGTTTGTAGATTAATATTTATAAGTGGATACTCAGGAGATGAATGTGATTATGTTGAGTGTGCAGCTCTTTATTTGTGCATGCAGTTGTTTTCTGTGCACCCTAGATAAACATGTTATTAGAGTATATCTAGGCACAAATATTCACATCTTAAAATTACACATACCAGTAAGATCATTTTGTTTGCAAATACATATGAAAGTGTATGTTTAATTTTGAAAAACATAGGCTAAGAGCTTCACAGCTGTCTGCCCAGCCCAAACCCACTAGGCACTGAGTATCTAAGCTCCATCCCTGGCCTTTTTCTGCTTTAGAAAAGGTATATTTCTCCTATGACTGCCTTCTGCTTGTCTCTCTGCTACATCAGTTTGCTATTTCTGTTTTTTTCTGCTGCATCAGCCTTGGTATTTTATCTGTTCAGGCTTGCACTCACTTACTTGCTGATGTTCTGTCCCCTTTTTAGTTGTGTATGTTACACTGACAACAGGCATGCTTTCAGCAATTGGGTGTTGGACAAAATTACACAAAGACAGTTTGTGCTGTAGCATCTATTTGTACAAGATGGTTAAAAGTTTTTGCAACTCAAAACCAGTCATCCATTACTTGAGTCTGTGGCCCCTAGCTGAGTCTATGGCTGTGTTTTGTTTGGGGTTTTGGTTTTTGTTTTATTTTGGGTTTTTTTTGTTACAATTATGTTCAAAACTACAAATGTTTACTAGAATCAATAAAGTTATGTTTCATTCTTTTACACTGCTATGAAAGATAAAATGTGTTCAAAAAATTAGGAGTTCAGGTTTGGTTTGGTAATAGCCTTTATACCTGGTATTTTGACCCTGAATTATGTATGAATTTGAGGATTAGATTTGATCAATTTAGTAACACTTAAGTGTTTGTTTGTTTAAACTTCCATTACATGAGAGACACTTGATTAAGATTCCCATGTCCTGTTTTGCAGCATGGTGGTAATTAAACAAATGTAAAATCTGTCTTTAAACCAGAAATTGTAGAGAAGCAAGTCACAACAAATCTTGATAGTGTTGTTTGGCTTTCTGGCTGGAAGTGTTACGAAGTCTGTTAAAGAACAGCTTTTACATCTGGCCAGGATGGGTACATGGATTTCACTGTCAAGCTTTTGAAAATTATATTCTTCTAAGTAAAGATTTCTAATTACCGTACATAAAAATGAAAGCTTTTAATGTCATCTCCCCCCCGCTTCTTTTTAAAGTAATTCTACTGTATTTTAGAGCTGCAAATATCAGGGGAAGAAAAAATACACATTTGTGTAGAGTGCCTGTGGATTTTTTTTTTACTGAAGTGATGCTAATGGCTGTCAAGAAAACTTTGTTCTGAGCTTACTGTGATATCTGGCTTCTATATTTCTTTATAAGGAGTGTACTAAAAAGAAATAGTGGTAATTAGTCTCTGTTCGGTTTTTAACTTCAAGTTTGTTTCAAAGGAAACCGAGGTCTGACCGAATTTTGACTTGACAACATCAAACCCAAACAGATTTTTGTTGTCCACATTGTGAGCTTCTGCATTCCTGAGCTAATTGAATGTAACGTGTCACGCAGAACTGGAGTATTTGCTGGTGAATCTGGACACACAATAATAATTACTATATTGACACTTGTTTTCTGTGCAGTTGAAGCACAACAGTGTACCCTTCATTTTGTTCAGGATAGATTTGGATTAATGCTGGCTTACAATTATTACTCACAGGGTATTATCATTTCAGATCTGTACATCTACTTTTAAGGTACGCCAATTGCTGTAATTAATTAAAGTGCTGCAGATGCTGCTGGTTAAGCCAATTTAAAGAACAGAGCGTGAATTTCCAGTTATGTGAGCTAGATAATGATAATGCCTTAACGTGGTACTTGCTCTTGTGAGCCAATTACCGCTCTAGATAGCTGAAGGGTCTGTGGTTCGCTCTCTGCCTTCACCCATTCTGAGAACACACGTCTCCTTTTTATGCCTTTTACTGCTGAGTAATCTAAGTTTTCCTCCCTGGTTGTGGGGTGGTCCAGCTGACAGTTTTTGCTCTTAATAAGCTTAGAGGTAATAATCCAAGTCCTGTAGGTCACATGTACAATATGCCTTTTAGTTTCATTTTTCCTGCTCTGGTTTTGCCAAAACATTAGGCTCCGTGTAATACTGTACAAGTGCTATTGCTAACTACCTGGGACTGAAGCACTACTTTCTGATAATTGATTAATGCAGATGTCTCAAGTGCTTTTATATTACAATAATTATGAGATTGTCTGCTTATGTTTTGGGTTTTTGTTTTGTTTTCTTCACTTTTTTTGAATTGTGGAGTATTTTAAGTATGAATGAATCAAATATTAAGCTGATTAACACTGAGATTTTTTTCGATTCCATAAGTTAGTTTAACTTCACAGCCAAGAAGCAGAAAATATTTTTATTAGAGATGCCCTGTATTTATCAATTTATTCTTGTATTTGTTTTAGATGGCAGCCTAATAGGTTAATAAATAAACCATTAGCAAGGTCTTTGCTTTTTCTACAGGTGCACTTTTTTCTAGGGGAGCTTTAGAAATGTTGACAATACTTGTGCCTGTAGCACTCCAGGAGTGTGGCAAATAACATTTAAAAATAATGTATAGAAACTGATTATTTGAAACTGTTATTTACTTTGTTGCGCTTATTTTTATGAATTATAATTTGTACAAGTCTAATAATAATATATGTAGATACTATAAATAAATGGGAAGCTGAATAATATGTGACATACTTGGTGTTTGATTTGCCAGTACCCCATTTCAAGTTTGAGGCTTAGATTAGGGAGACTCTGTGCCAGGAAATATTTCTATATTTTTGGAGTCAGCTATACGATTGTGTCAGGTACTTTTGAGTAGGGCTAATAACGTACAAATAGCCTCAGGAGTGGCAGCCCCTTAGAACTCTGGAGTGGCTGAACCTTAAGAGAATGACTGCAGCCAAGTTCACGTGCAAAATGGGGAGAGAGTGGAAATTTCCTGGAATCAGAGCGGAGAGAACAGGTTTTCATCCCGGATCTGTAAACATTGAGTCTTAAAGGTTTGAGAGGGCTGAGAGAGCCTAATGTAGATGCATGGAGAATGGGCCTGGGAGAGAAACAGGGGAACATTGTTTTGCAGTAGTTGAAGCTTGGGCCGAGACAGAGATGGATGAGGAAATTGGCTGCAGAGGAGAAAGAGTCCCGTAATTTCTGAGAGGGAGTGGAAGAGAACAGAGTGCACTACTTAGATGTCTCTGGCCTCATTCCAGAGCGTGGAAATAAAGACAAAGTGCATGTGAGCATTTATTGCTTTGTCCTTTTGTGTGCTCTTATGTGACCTGAAGCAAATAAAATTTTTTGGGGGGAACCTTAAAAAAAAAATAATATTTGTTTTGCTTCAGCCACCCCCTATTTACAAGGATGGGGAGCTGAATACACAGGCTGGAACGGGGAATTTTATTCCATAAAATACTGGGGAACCTGAAAATGCAACCACATGGGATGACCGAACCGTTCTCAGTTTGCTGCTGTCAAAACAGGTGGTTTCTTACTCCCATCTCTCTGCTCCCTGCTCTGTGCTGCTGCCCCTTCGGTGCACTGACACTGGTGCTCACCTGGCACCTGTGGGGAGCTCATTCGTCCTCCTGACCTGGTTGAAGATGTTTGCGATGGTTGCTGTTGGTTTGTGTGTGTGTGTGTTTGTTTGTTTGTTGTTTTCTGCTGGATTATTGAGAGGAACTGGGTTGTGAAAGAAGAGCCAGTGAAGCGCCAGGGCTGGTGCAAGGCAGGATCATGTGGCTGGAAAAGCGGAATGCAGGTAGGAGATGAATTACGAGTCAGACACTATCTGATCAGCTGCTACATCAGGTAGGAGTTGTGTCTCTGCTCTGGATGAGGGAGATGAGGAGAAACGGGTGTTTCTGGAAACCCTCATCTTCTCATATCCTGGAGCATGACTGCTCCAGATGGGCCTGGTTGCTTTCACTGGCCCTTTCATGGGGCCTTTCTTACCTGCAGTGTAACAGCACTGGAGGGACTTCCCTCTGGACGGGTCTGAGGTGCTTCAAACAGCTGCCAGTTAACAATCACGTCCCTTCCTGGGGAGCAGAGACCTGCTGCTCAGAGACTATGCAGTAGCCTGCGTGGATCAAAACACACTTTCCATCTTCTCTCCTGCTGTGTCCTCTCATCCAGCACTGTGGTTTTTCAAGGATGCACCAAGAAATCGACAACTTCTTTGTGGAGCACTAGTCATCGTTTGTAAACCCAGCTTGCATCAAATTTCCTTGGTTTGGGCTGCTTCCTGCCTTACGTTATGGTAGAGCTCTCCTTGGGAGTCAGATGAAAACCTTAAGTTCATGCTTTGGTTTTGTTGATATTTAAGAAAGACACTTAATAAATTTGTTTTTGTGACACAGATGGTAGCAGATGTTTTACTAAGGTGCGATATCATCAATCTTTTTTTGGTAGTTTAGAAAAGAATGAAACTGTGTTGCCTGGGTGAGATTTGTAGCTTGAAGTCATTGTGGCCAGACCTCCTCCTAACCTGAGTAAGAGCTGCACTTTCTGCTATATAGTTACACTAAAAATAAACCCTCTCTTGCAAAAGTATGCATAATACTCTGCATGTGTGCATATATGCATGTTGTTTGTTTTCATGTGCTGTAAACTCCAAGATAGAATCTCATGTTTTATAAGGGCTAATAGTCTGTTCCTAGATTTAACAAGGTGCTTAATTGCATGGCTTTCTTTAACTTGATTTGATTACAAGTATATCTTGGGCATGAGCTTAAATACCTTCCTGAACTGAAGTGCATTCTTTCTTGTGTCACTGTACCACTGTGTTTAATGGACATGGAGGATTTATGGGCCTTACAGATGAGCTTTTGTGCACATGTTATCCTGTGACAGCTGGAATCAGTAACACCAGATCAGGGCCAAACTCTCAGTTACAACTGGATATAAGTTTCCATAAGATGTCTCCAATACATCTTCATTTTCATTATATTTTTCATGTAATAGGAGAAGAATCCTGTAACTGATTTGCTGCCTGTCCTACTTAGATCTGCAGTCTTTTTTTGGTTAAGTTTTTAAATACAAGTTATGTTTAAAGAAATCAAATTGTGGGGCTGAACTTGAAAATTACTTTTTATTATGTTAAATATGCAATAATTGTTGCTGCTTGTTATGACTGCAGCAGATTGCTTTGGGACATAAAACTCTTACTGCCCAGTATTGGTGAGGAAAAAAAAAAGAGGTGTATCAAGCTTTTTGCAATTAAAAATCTGGAAAAACTTGTTTAAGGAACTGTTAGCCCAAGAACACGCATCTTTTGTCAGTATAATATGCAGCCCTGAACACAACTCTTTTTATCAACAGTACAGTGTTTCATATTTAATCAACATAAAATGAAGTGCTTCCCTCACATGAATGTAACACAGATCAAGTCTCAGCCAAAGCAAATAAAAGAATGAATGCTTTGTTAATCATCCATAACTAATTTGTGCATACACAGAAAAAATGAAATCTGTTTCTGACAAGAGCTTTTTCATAGAAGCAGCAAGGGAGAATTGAACATGTAATGTGCATTAGTAATAGTGAATACCAATGGGGAGATCTGAGGTGTTTGCCTAGGACGGCTTCTATTTCTTGATAGTAACAGTATTTAACAGAAACCTAAGATAAGAGAAGGGAGGATTTTTTTAAGTTTGCCAAAATAGAAGATGACAAACCTGCGCTGAAGCAGACATGGAAGTGTTTTTGTGTGCCTTGCCATATATTCATAAATATTGCAGGGAACTGCCACATATCTCTGTGACAAACTCAGCTAATAGATAATACACAGTGAAGAAAATGTTAAATGCATTGCTTCTTTGCACAGGCAATATGATTGTGTTGCTCTAGTGACAGTGCGGTTATGGTTGACAGGGCAGCTTCATTACAAGCCCCTGTTTTGAGGCTATTGCAGCTTTAAAAAAAAAAATCACCCATTGGACTGAAATTTTTTATGCTTGTCAGCCTTGAGGTGAATTTTACTTTAAGTGCAAAGTTAGAAGAAATCCATTTAGCTGTTCCCTGATTGAAACAAATTTGGAGGGATGGATGGGCTTTTAAAAAGTTGAGGTTTATGTTTATTGCAGAGCTGCATTTTGGAATGCTTTGCATTTGTCCTTGCCTCTAAAATGTGGTTTATGTTTATTTTTTTTTTTTAAATATATATATATAATAAGTACACCTGCACCACACACTATTCTCACTTTAGTGTATGTGTAGGGTGTGACCGCTGGGATGTCTTACATGTGTGAGCATGCCCCTATTCTAGCTTCACACAGATCTTAATTTTCAGCTACCTCCCTTTTACCCTAGTTATATACCTACCCTTTGCCCCCTGCTTCTTCCCTCATACATCTGATTCAAATTGCACGTCAGCAGTACATCACTGGATAGATCCATAGATTGAGTTGTTTTTTTTTCTTCCTTTGCTCTGTAGGGGGGAGTGCTGCATGCAGGAACCATCACTTGCAAACCACACTGTTCTCAGATAGCAGCCTGGTTTTGCATATTAAAGTTGTTTCACTGAGTTTTTGTCCCTGATAGTGAGCTGGAGGTTTGGATAAAAGAAATAATAATAAAGTGTAAGGGTCAAGACAATTCTATGTTTCTATCAGGACACTTTCTTGAAGAGCCAACACTTCCAGAGAGATTTTTGTGTTGGTATCACGGCCACGGAGCTGTAAAGGTTAGGGTTGTCTTGTGGTGTATGTGTCCTCCAGGGTGTTAGCTGGAAAATACAGTGAGAGGGAAGGAGAGAAAGGGAGGAGCACAAGCAGCTCCAGTAATTTCTCTGTAGTTTGGGGGACTTTTCCAACTGTTCTATAGCCTCTTGGGGTTATGTGTTTTGTTGGTTTTGGCACATGCTTAAAGTGAAGTTGTGAGCAAGAGGGAAAAAAATTAAAAAAGCACAATCAGGAATTTAATAATGGAGGTACATTGATGCTCCAGTAATAACTGAAATGTTCACTTCAAATAAGATAATGCTAAGTGGCCTTGTAACCTAAACCTATGATTTTGCCAGTGTGATAAATAATTTGACCCAAGGTTCAAACTCTGGTTCTGACCAGGAGTACAGTTGCTGTGTGAGCATCACTGCTCAGAAAACAGCCATCAGGCATTACAGACCATACATCTATTCATTCCGTGTTTTTCGAGTTGAGGTCCAACTTTCAGTACAGAAGCAATGTAAGTCATGATATCTTTGCTTGACACAGTCAAAAACTTTTCTGTGGCATAAGCTTTGCAAATTTTATGTCATTTAATACTGTACATTTGCTCTGTGGAAGTTATCCTCAGAGAATAACAAATGGTTGATGACACACTGGTATTTTACAAAACCCATTTAAACAGGTTTTATCTATTCTGTATAATTAAGTGTAGACAATGTTACATACCATACTAAAATCTAATCCCGGGCTGCATGAAAAAAAGTGTGACCAGCAGGTAGAGGGATGTGATTTCCTCTCCTCTGCTCACATGAGACCCCACCTGGAGCACTGTGTCCAGCTCTGGAGTTCTCAGCACAGGAAAGACATGGACCTGTTGGAGCGAGTCCAGAGGAGGGCCATGAAGATGGTCAGATGGCTGGAGAAGCTCCCCTATGAGGACAGGCTGAGAGAGCTGGGGTTGTTCAGCCTGGAGAAGAGAAGGCTCTGGGAAGATCTTGCAGCAGCCTTCCAGTACTTAAAGGGGGCTACCGGAGAGATGGGGAGGCACTCTTTATCAGGTAGTGTAGTGATAGGATGGGGGTTTAATATTTTTAAGCTTAAAGAGGGGAGACTTAGATTAGATATTGGGAAGAAATTCTTTACTGTGAGGGTGGTGAGACACTGGAACAGGTTGCCCAGAGAAGCTGTGGATGCCCCATCCCTGGAGGTGTTCAAGGCCAGGCTGGATGAGGCTTTGAGCAACCTGGGCTAGTGGCAGATGTTCTAACCCCCCTGCCATGGGCAGCGACTAGATGGTAATTAAGGTCCCTTCCAACCTTACCCATCCTGTGATTCTGTGATATTTTCTGGAAAGGTGAACGAAAATATATAAGGTCGCTGGAGCCATTAACCTTTTGAACTTGTTTCTTCTTTAATGAGTGTTGTCTAAAACTTGTTTCCTTGTTGGAGATTACAAAGGAATTGAATAATGTGGTTACGTTTGCGAATCTGTTTAAATAATCCAGAGTTAATTCTGGGGTCTGTATCATGAGTGTCTTCCTGCACAGAATTTGTTTTCTCAGGAGAAGGCTTGCAGGTAGGCATGGCCTGATGGTATAGAGCTATAGACCTTTCAATAACTGTTCGTAATATTATATTGAACTCTTGTGAAACATTCATTGCTGACCTTGAGGTATTATTTCAAACCTGCACTTTTAATTTCAAAGATTTTGAGTCTTTGTCTTGAAGTTGACACCAAGAGAGAGTGATCAAATTAGTCTGAAATTGAAAATGAAAAGAAGCTGTAAGCAACAGAAGGGCTTTTCACATCTGAAACCAACAATCAATAGGTAACTAGTTTACCCTCTTTTTAAGAAAACAATTATTTTTCTGCTAAAGGCTGTCTTCTGTCAGGGGAAATTTAACTGGACATCTCTTTTGTATAACTTATTTGAAGGTTTAGTAGCACCATTCATGAGATACTTCTGCATAGAGCAAGTGAGCAACTGAGTGAATCATAAAAATGGAGACTTCCTGCCAGGCAAAATAGAGCCAACAGGCACTGGTAGGTGAGCTTAAAGGTAGATTTTATAACAGGTGTTGTCTGTTATTTAAAAACAAAACCCAGAAAACACCCCGTACATCACTTAGTCAATACATGAATTAATGTGGAGTTGTGAATTGCTGAGCAGTAAGTAAAAGTCATGGGTATCAAGTAAACTCTACTGTCCTCCCACTGGAAGAAGGAGGCTTCACATCATAGTTTTTTCTTGCTCCAATTTCATCTAAGAATTCAGGAACCAACTTTATCACCTGCTCTTTCTTCCTTTCTAGCGTTAGGTAAATTTTCTGTATTTCTACTTTGTTCTGAAGCTACCTCTACTGAAATACTATACAGTTATACAATGAACCTTTCAAAAGCAGGGAGAAAAATAAACCCAAACCAAGGGGAATACTGTTTGGAAGTGCCCCAGCTGAAACAGTGTGGGAGGTGTTCTCAGAGGTGGACAGCACACTGTGAAGGATCCAGCTAAGCAGCACACAGCTCACAGAAAAGGAATGACTGTTATTTTCTGCCAAACTGCCAGCCCTTCATGCAGCGTCTTTCCTAACCTGCCATGTATCAGCAGCAGCTCAAGCCCAGACTTCTTTAAATCTTCTCCTTTGAGAGCAAAGATTTGAGGATTTAAACAGCCAGTTAGTAACAACAAGTTCCTCTGCCAACTTTGGCCAAGCCTCCATCAGCTTGTGTCCTGCGTCCATGGCAAATTTAAAATTCTGTATGGGAGTTACAGTAGAACTTATGCTTATAATCTTTGCTGTCTACAAATGATTTCATCTCAATGGTGTTTGCTTACTAGTGATTTATGTAGTAATACACATGGACTTGCATGTAGCTACAGTAATGTTTTCATAGAGCATAAGGACAGACAGTTTAGCAGGTGATTGAAGGCGTCTAACAGTAAATTTAAACCTGTCATTAATGGAAAAAGAGAAACTTGCACATGATCTCTAGAGGAAGCAATTTGAAAGAGCAAGGAGGAAAAAGGCTACAAATACTAGAGCAAATTTTTTCAACATCAGTTATCAATCTCATTGCATCCCTCCTTCTGGGGGAGAGTGTTCAGGAAGTTTTCTGTTTTACTAAGCAGTCCAAAGGATAAAGTAATGAAGACTTTAAAAATGGACACATAAAGCAGTTACCCACATTCTTTGCAAGATTGAGTATTTTAGGGTTCAGTAGTTCTCTGCTACTTGTTAAAATTGTCCAACTCACCTGTAAACTTTTCTCTGTTACCCTTCGTGAGAATCAAGCCCACTTTAGAAGGGGATATCCGTCTAACACATGCGGTCTATTAATAAATTGCTTGTCTAAAATTTTGGTTGTGCACATTTTTTGCAATCTATCCAGTAGTTGTTTAAGAAGCTTGTTTTCCTTAGCGAAACAAGCCCTCCAAATGTTCTTGGTGGTCGTTTGCACAGTGTAGATTAATTACCTCCATTTGTTAGGTATCATTTTCATCAAACTTCTATCTGATGTTAATCTTTGGAGATTTCCAGAGTCTGTGAGTGCAAAGGATTAATCTGTGAAGATGAAAGGTCTCTTGTTCCCCATAGCAGGTTGCTTGAGCACACCCATGGGTACGATTTTTGATCAGAAAGAACCTTTCACTAAAGTCAGTATCTCAGGGTGCTTGTGAAATCTCATGGGACTGTCCTAGAAGCAGGCCCTAAGAAGACAGTAGCTGTCGTAGCATATTGTATTTTCTCTTTGTTTACTGAAAGTATTCCCTGTCAGTCCAAAGGAAGAAATAGTGTGTTATACTTTCAATATAATGATTCTTCAATCTAGATGTGCTACAAAAACCATCATGTTGGTGCTTTTGAAGTAGCCTTTTAGCCTAGACCTAAGATGCTTCCAATATGATGAATAATTTGACACAAGGGCTCTGGTTCTGATAAGGACAAGGGTCACTTTGTGATTACCACAAAAAAAAAAAAAATATATATATAATCAAGTGTATCTGTTTCAACATTTATATATATATATATATATACACACACTTTTTTTTCATTCCCAGTCCTCATGTCTAGCACTCAGACTCTTCTGGTATGTGCAGAATTTTTTAAACATTAAATTCTCCATTCAAATGCATAATAATTCTTGTTCTCGATACCTGGAACCATTATTTGCTTTTAAACAAGTTTTAAGCACAGATTGTGCTGCGTGTGTTTAGTCCTCCAAATCTCCTCCTATCTGGCTGTCTAAATTATTTTAACTTGACATAGTTTCTAATTTACTCTCTCCAGTTGAGAGAGCTCCCTGTAGCTTGTCTATTTTAGCATTTAATTGCTGTATACTCTCACAAATTAAATTCTGTAGTGATCCATTTTGCTCTGCCAGTGAAGCAGTGATCTTCTCCTCTAAGCAAGATGGTGCTTGCACCTCAGCCGCAGGGCTGGCATCCAGCGGCGGGAGAGGGGGAACTTTCCCGTTTCCTCTCCTGCAGTGTGGGGTGTGGTTTGTGCCAGAAGACAGCTTTCCTTCAAAACATTCCCCATTTAATTCTGAAGCAAAAAGAAAGTGAAATCCTCAAGACTTGTTCCTCTCAATGGGTTTTTACAGATAGGAAACTGGCTTTGTCTAATTATTTTATGCCCAAGTGTGCAGCAGAGTGCTTGTCTTTAAAATCTGTATATCTTTGTGGGCTATTTAGCATTTGCTTTCATAAAACATGAAAAAGCAGCCTCTAAAAATATTACGTGGTACATCCTCCTTTTCTGAGAGAAAGATAGTCAAAACCCATTGTTTCTTTTGACAAAATAGCAACATCCAATTAGGGAGCTTGTTGTCTTCCCCAGCTATGTCTGTATGTACCAGAGGTACAGCTTTGGCAGAGCTGAGTACAAGGTGCTCCCAACCAGTGAGAGCTCATCCCAGCCTGGCTCTGCACTACTTGCAGCTTCGTGGCTTCTGATTAACTTGAAAAAAGAGCAGGATTTTCTCTCTCAGTGGGGTAGGTTCCAGTTGACTTGCATTCACATATCCCCTGCTAGCTCCTAAACCATGTGTCCTGATGCCATGTTAAAGGCCAGAAGTCGGTTAGAAGCAGCCACGTCAGTAACAGCACCAGTGGATTGCACCTCTGCCGGTATCTGAGATGACAGTGTTTTTAAAGCCTGTACAAACACATACTGTGTGCTTCAAACTACCTAAATTCACTACTACTGATACTCTTTTGTAATAAAAAAGAATGCAGCTTCTATTGATTTTATGTAGTATTGCTTGCTGTACCTTTTTCTTTGTTTGAATTCAGAAATCAAAGTACTGCAGGTTATTAGGAAGTCTTTTTATTTGCTATATTCATTTTTGTTTTGCTGGCTTTAAGCTCTTTTTTTTCTCCCACTCCAGATTTTTAATATTTTGCTGGATACACAAGTATCAACCAGCCAGTCGGTGTAGTGCGGAGCCAGGCACATGCCACATCCCACTGCTTCCCTGGTTGTGAACAGCTGATACAGCTTGGTGCAGTGCACAGATAGGGTTATTTCACCTGAAATATGGTGTATGCTGGAGGCATTTCAGGGACTAAGGAGAGTAGCAGGAAGTTTGTGTCAAGGAAGATGGAGCCACTTGCGAGAGAAAGGCATGGAAGTGTAGAATATAAAAGCAGAAATTCCCCAACACAGGAGAGTGTTCTGGAGAAGTATTGCTATATGTTTTATGTGTAGTTTTTCCTCTTCTTTAAGTAAATTATAGTGATCACTTTGTAAACAATATACAGTGTGAACAATATACAGCTTTCTTGGAGCCTTTGGTTGACCCAGCACAGGCGTTATTCGGTCATGCAGGAAGACAGTCTTCAGTAGTTTCTGCTAACATACCAAGTAGTTATTTTTTAATAATTTATTAGTGATTTCTAAAATAATTGCTTTTTTTTCCCATATGCTGCTTCTCTTGCTCAAACCATACAGTAGCAAACATGAAACAACAAAAGAAGTTTGTTAATCAGTGTTCCACATATTATCTTATGAACCAGACAGTGCCCCTTCTCAAACACAGTGGTATGTTTGAGCTGGAAGATAACCTAGAAGTACTTGTATTTTCCTAGTGTTATAGGTTATCTTCTATTTTTCTGTTGTATTTAAAATATCGTTGATGAAATATAGTTGATGTCATTTGCATAATGCACTGCCTTTCTTAAAAACTAAAGGGTTTCCAAATTAGTTTTTTTTACAGGATGAACTCCGTCTTGATAGTTAAGTGTTGTATTTTGTCAACTCTCTGTATTATCACATGGATCGTTTCCCTCTTGTGATTTCAAAATTGACTTTTCCTTGCACCCTTTCATGGAATGTGATGTGGCAACTCTGGCAGTCACATGTATGTAAAATACCTGGAGGGATAATTGAGCCTTATGCATTTCAACTTGGATTATATAGTTAAAATCAAACAAGCTGAGCAATTAAAATAATTGCATTGTGATTTCTGCCTCACCTTCCACAAAATTCCATGTGCTCATAATGAGACACAAGGAACACCACATCTGGTTTTTACTATTAAATGGATGGTATTTATTTAGTATCTTACCAAAGTGTGCTTCTGTTTGAAATAACTCATTCCAGCCTGCTACTGAGCTGTTCCTGTATACCTCACTCATAGGTATCTCTTTTGTATTATTTTGTCTCTGCTGATTTAAGGGTTATTTGTTCTTCTGCAAGAAAATTTCTCAGTGGTTCTGGGGTAACTCAGATTGTATTGCATTAAGCATGTAGGGTTTTTTTGAAGAAAATGTTACAACCTTTATAAGAAGTGGTTTTTAGCATGTTCTGATATTGTAAGACAATTTTCTAAAATTTGGTTTTATGTCAGTGTAGAAAACAGAATCAGTCAATTGTGAAATCAGTCGTGGACCTAAGCACCTTGAGAGTATTCTTTTCAGGGGCAAAAAGAAGTTTCCCTCTATCTACCTATATAGCTAAAACCGTGCAAGGCCAAGCCTATAAAGCTTTAAAGGAGGAAACATTGCCATACTTCTAACATGCTTAATTTTCTGTGAGAGTAGGAGGATGTACTTAAACTCACATGTTAAGGAAAATAGAACCTGAAAGATCAGGGACTGTATTTTTGTTTGTTTTGGAGGTTTGGGGTTTTTTTAATATGATACATTTACAAATTTGGATTTTTATAGGCAATTGGAACCTGAAAAATGAACTTCTGTCTTTGGCTCACAGAAAGATTATGAAAATAATTGTCTTCTTGGGAAGACAGAACTTGATTGCCAAGTATGTCTTACTCTTCACAGCACCTCAGGATATTTAGTGCTAAAAGCATCTTCTTGCACGTGGCTGACTCCTCCCTTTCGTACTGGCACATAGCTGCCTGCACCTCTGCACCAGCTAACCCCAGCAGATTTCACAAGGAATTGCTGATGATCTGCACTGGGAGAACTTCACCTCTTCCCAGTTCAGGTCTTTTATTCACTCTCTGATCCAGATAATTTGAAGCTGCAAATGGCAAGATGATATTCTATACAAAAGATAGGTATTAAGTGAAAATGTAATTCTACACCATTCCGAAATTCTCCTGCCTTGGTGTCCATGTCCAGCTTTTGGATTCTTGCAAATATAATGTTCTGTCCTTCCTCTTCACTTCAGATTCACCATTAAACTGATCTTTAGGGTGGCTTAGCTTGCTTGCTTTGACTTTTTTTGTAAAATCACCTTGACAAAGACAACATGCATCTCAGTTATGTTATCAGATAAGATGATGTGTTTGTAACAAGAGAAAGTACCTCTGCCCACAATACACCTTCTGTTTCTCAGAGTCACTGAAGCATATTTATGTCACCTATGATAGTTCCCAGGGACTTTGTGGGAGGTCGGTGTGTTGTTCTCATAGCATAGGCTGTAACAGGTCAGCCAGCACTGAGAAGGCAGTGGTAGCTACACAAGGAAATAATCTGGGTCTTTGTTAAATTGGGGATGTTTACAGCTGATAGGAAGTGATTTTCATAGTCAAACTGAGAAGAGTACATCATAATACAAGCATGGTATGATCAGTGGTTCATCCAGAAGGCTGCGAGTACTCATGTTCATTATTTGCTCCCTACACCTGTTTCTCACTGGGTGTAGATGCACTTGATCTTTTTTGGGGTGTTTTAATTGATGAAGGGGAGTGAGGACATGACAAGAGGACATGCATTTTCTTTTGAAAAGAAAAAAAAAACCCACAAACTTTTTTTTTAAGAGGAAAACCTAATTGCATAATATGGGAATAGTGAACAAATGAAGAGTCGTTCCATATATTTGAGTTACCTTGCTAATTATCCTTTCAGTAAGAATAACACTGATACTATAATAAAGGTTTTAAGGCCATCTAAGATAAAATTGCTTTTTGCCTGCAAGCATAAGCTCATCCCTACCGATTCAAAGAAGGAAGGGTCAAGTCCAAAGTGTGGCAAATGTTTCCTAGTCATTGTAGCACATGGGTTTTCCTTTGGCCTGACTGCAGGTGAAGGCATATTCAAGTTAGAATCGTAGAACCATCAAACAGCACAGGGAGGAAGGGATCTGGAGAGATCATCTCGTCCATCCTTTCATGGGAAAGGGAGGCTAGATGAGATTATCCAGCACCCTATTTAGTTGTATCTTGAAAACATCCCACGATGGGGACTCTACCACATCCCTGGGTTGTGGCATTGATTGTTCTTGCTCTAAAAAATTCATTTCTTATATTGACGTGAAACTTCTCCCGCTGCAACTTGTACCCATTGCCCCTTGTCTTCTCCATGAATCTCTAAGTTACTTTGTAATTTCTGATTGCTCCTTTTTTGTTTGTCAGAAAAGGCAAATAGTTTCTACCATGCCAGTTGCATCAGTATTTGCACACCATATTATATATGCCAGTTTTCTCTAAAGATTTTTAAAATAACTAGAAGAGGTTTAAGCAAACTTCCTTTCTATTCACCTTGACCACCATTTTTACACCATTATATGAATATTGAAAAATTAGCTTTATGAAACAAGTTGCTGTTAAGATGCAAACTGCTTCCCTACATTTACCTGGAGGACACAAAAAAGAAGTGTCATGTCTCTCACATTGCTTTCTGAATAAATCTTGTGTGTGGTATAATGAGTTTGTAATGTTTAGTTATTCTAAAGGTATGGCACAATAGCAGATTATTGTTGTTCATATCTGTGTAATAATTGAAACCCTCTGATTGTACTTTCCATTTTACACATTGTCAGAACCTTGGACCTTAATCTTTCTCTTTGATTGACAGTCATGGCCAGGGAAAGAGCACTTGTATTGTTTGTGACAGTTGCATCTGTTCAACTTGATTCAGTTGAGAGTATTTGCATATTCTTAAGTAGTTCTTCTGAGAGGGACTAAATCCTTCTCAAGTGTTTGATGCATTTTTGAAATTCATTCATAAGGTATCTACATGCACTAATAGTTCTGTATAATATTGGTGTGCATAATCTGACAGATAAGGCTAGTTTTTTAAAGAAGGTATTCTTTGGGGATGACATATTACATTGTGACTTATTCTACTGGGCAGAAATGTCAAGTACTTTGAAAAAGGATGCTTGAATGTTTCGATTGAATTAGTATTCTTTATTCAATACAAATTGTCAACTGCAGTAAAATGTAGTCTTACTGTGAGAACATTTTTCAAAAGAGTTAGTGGCAGGGCTTTTTTGTTTTATTTTTGTTATTGGAGCTTTATTACATATAATCATTCCTTTATTAGTGATGCTAATATTAGATGGAACAAGAGAGTAGATTCTTAGATGCATTTTAGATTAATTTGTCTGAATTGTTGAACTGTGAGCAATGCCTTTATCTTGAAATACAACTTAGCCTTTTGAAATACAACTTAGGCTTTTGTCTTTCTCTTTTTTTGCTTTTTATTCTTTTTTACCCTTGCAAAATTTTTATTTTTGGGAGCATTGTCAAACTTACTTTCAGAAAGCTGTCACTCTTTTGTACAACACTAGTGAGAAGTACCATTGCTTTGAAAAATATTTAGACATTATATTTGAGCATTGAACACATTTAGCAGTTCAACTTGCGTACTTGATGGCCTCATACCATTATGTAAAGAAATGTATGTGTAATTGAAACCCATGTCTTCTGTAGGTTGGAAGTCCTAGTCCAGGACTATCCAAGTTTGGACAAAACAGGAATGGAGATATATTCCTACTTGTTTAAATGGATGTATGCGGTGGATGCTACTACAAGCTCAAGCCCTTGAAGACCTAGGATCTCATATGGAAGACCACTAATCACAATAAATAACTTTTTTTTTTCGTTGCGCTAAGCAAGTGTTCAAAGAGCCACCATTAGTGGCTGACCTAGTTTAAGAAATGGGTTTCTGTCTCTAGAAAGGACCATAGCAATCCCTGCTGCCTATGTACATGAAAAAATTATGCAAATTTAATAAGTGTATTTTTTTGTTTTATCTACCTGCAGGTTTTAGTGTAGTAGCACCTTTTATGTTAGTTTTGTTTTTCCTTTGTTTTCAGGAATCTCCTTCTGGACGCAGAAAAGCGCTTGCCACCAGCAGCATCAATATGAAACAATATGCAAGCCCCATGCCTACACAGACAGATGTCAAGTTAAAATTCAAGCCTTTGTCTAAGAAAGTGGTATCTGCCACACTGCAGTTCTCTTTATCTTGTATTTTCCTGAGGGAAGGAAAAGCCACGTAAGTTTTTTTTGGGGTTTTTTTGGTTGTTTTTTTTAAACAGATAGCTTGCTTTGTGTTGCTTTTCGAAAAAATTCTGTGGATACAGAGCACATAAAGACTTCTACTCAGCTAAGAAACTAAGTATGGCAGGAATGATAGGTATGCTGAAGTAGTTTCACTCTGATTTTAGTCTTGTGTTCTTCAGAGACAAATGACTGCTTCTCTGCCATTTTAAATGACAGCAGCTTAAAAGTATCTACAGTTTGAAATCGGCAGGAGTGTGTTTGTGTGCACATGTGCGTTCATCCAACAGTACTGTTGGCAGTCTGCAAGGGAAATGTGGGAAGGAGAACTTATTTTTATGTCACCTGTTTATATTTCACAAAGATTTAGCTAAATTTTTCAGAAAAATTTCTTCACTGAAAGGGTGATCAGGCATTGGAACAGGCTGCTCAGGCAAGTGATGGAGTCACCATCCCTGGAGGTGTTCAAGAAACGTGTAGATGTGGTGCTTAGGGACATGGTTTAGTGAGTTAGGTGGTGTGGGTTGATGGTTGGACTTGATGATCCTTGAGGTCTTTTCCAACCTTTATGATTCTAAGAATGAAAGAAGGTCAAAGCCAGTTGTAAGGTGAGAGAGGGTAGAGTCAGAAGTAAGATGTTGAGTTGAACACAAGAACATTGTGTGAAAATGGTTACCACTCCCCCTACTCACTCACCTTGTTCTGTCCCTTATTTCAAGAGCCTTTGGAGCACAGAGGATACAGATTATTTTTGCAGATCCTGTAGCCTGTACTGCAATTTCTGTCAGATTCAAGATGTCAGATTGTGACAACTTCATGTGGCTGGAGGATGGATCCCTTGTCACCCATCCTGTTTTGCTTTTCCTTTTTGTCTCTAGACTATGGGAATGTGAGAATCGCAGAACAAAAAGTAGATAGGGAAACTGCTGCTCCAGTGGTTCTTTTACCTCTTCTAAAATTTGGTTTGTTTCTAGCTTTCAGTATTCTGAATGCATTTGTAGACATTGCCCACTGCAATACAAGTGCCCCAAAACTGTTGCATAAACAGCTTTCCAGGCTGCAGTGTTAAGGCACACATTTTGACACAAAGAAGCTTTTTGTCTGTATGCTTTGAAAGCCACAGATGCATTATTATTAATTAGTATGACTGCTTCCCTTCTCCAGTTAGCCTGTTGTGAACTATATTTTGGCCTACCATATAGGATTGATATTTTGAAGGTTTTAGCTGTGGTTTAACGTGGTATTGCACCTGAAAATGGGAATGGGAAAGTCAGTATCTGATAACCTCCTAACTTTTCTGGAACAACCAGCATCCTTGAACTATACAGTACATAGTTATACTAGTGCTTTTTGGGGCCATAATTTGTTAAAGCTGTTCCATTTAGGATCACATATGCCTTTTTCCTGTTGAAATCTGTAGCTTTCAGCCTGAAGACTGTAAATCAGGTAGACTGTAAGTTAACAACAGGGCTTTAATATTGCCCTAAACCAGGGACCTGAAAAAAAATAAGCTCCTGTTTTTGAAAACATTGTTTTCCAGTATGTGTAAATAGAGACTGTCTTACTAGTCAAAATAAAAGAGAGAATTCAGGTGTCAGATACATGAACATACAAGAAAAGGTAGCTAGGCCAAGGCTTACTTAGGTCTCTTTCAACCTCTTTTGTTCCATAAAGTGAGATTCACTTTTATTTTATGCACTTTATGAAGAAAATACTGCAACCTGTTGCTGTGCAGATCCAAAAATAATCTTATTTCTAAAACACATGAAAAAATTATAAAGTATGAATACAGAAAGGGCAGTAAAAAGAAATAGTACTTTGGAGACCTTTTAATTTCTAAACTTTACACGATCATGTGATATACAAGATCTATGTGCTAACTGCTCCCCATTTTTTGTCTTCAGTGCATAAAAGAGCCTACCCATCAATGCAGTTATAGGATGCTACATTTTTTCACCTGTGCTTAAAAGAGGTGATTTAACCTGTTGGTTATCAAAACAGGAAGATGAAACCTTAAGGATTCTGCATGAACAGAAAGGTCGTTGTGACTTCATGATAGTTTCTTGTTTTACATTTATTATTATTAATACTTTTTATAGAAATACTTAGTTGTCTTTTGTAATTGTGGGTTCTGTAGTACTGATTACTTTGGATTCACACTGTAGGAAATTATTGCCCCAAAGAATCTCTTATTTTAACAACATGTTAAATCACTGAGTTTAATCTCATGTTTTAAGTGCTTCTGTTTCTTTGCAGATTTGAGGCGTGATTAGTATGTCATTTTTATTCCTATACATGGTTCATTTAAAATAATTTGTGTAGTTTTCTTAGCATTGTTAGGCACAAAATTGGTGCATCTGGGTTTATCATGATCAGCATCAAAGACGATAGAATGATGCATGTTGGAAAGGACCCATAGAGATATCAGTCCAGGCATGGTGCTGGCTAGCCTTGAGCTTGCTTTTCACTAAGATCTCCAAACTGTTTTCAGCGGAGGTGCTCCACAGCCAGGCAGTCTCCAGTCTGTCTTATTGTAAGGAGCTAAAAAAAAACCTGATTAATCCAAATTTATGAAGTGGTTTTAAAAGAGAAGAGGCAATACTGCTGTTGCTTCAAGAATGACATAATGTATACTTCAAAAGTCCTGATTTTATATGAAATAGACATAGAACATAAATTTTTCTGAATATTTGCTTGTTTTCTTTTCATCAAACATATTTTTGATATGAAAGATACAGTTATGTGAAAGATATATATATGAGATATGGTCAAGTAGGAATTGAAATTGGCCATTGATATTTGGTGGTTTCTTATCTTGTTAATGAATTCAGATATTTAGAAAAGGAGTTTTAATTTTGGTAACAGTGTCAGGAGTTCCGAATGAATGTAGTGATAGGTGTCACATACAGCATATGGACAGTAGGTCTGACCAAGCACTTTCACTTTAACCAAAGGAGACCAGATAAGTGTTTACTAGCATTTCTGGACTGGTTTAAAATTTTTACAAGCAGTCATTAAATTGACTCTTACTGCATGGCAGGACTGTTTTTACCTGTTAGAATTTTGTTAATAGAAAACATTCCCTTCAGAAATTAATATACATGAGTGTATTAATTTTGCTCTTTCACTGTATTCAAGATCAGATCTGAGATCAGAGACCACCCTGAAGAAAAGAAAGAATAAAAATATTTAAAAGATTTTTAATAATGCAGTAGTATCAGATGTGGTATTAACAGACTGCATTTTAATGCCTGGTTTGAAATTTGTTATTTAGGGATGAAGACATGCAAAGCCTGGCTAGTTTGATGAGTATGAAACAAGCTGACATTGGAAATCTAGATGATTTTGAGGAAGACAATGAAGAAGATGAAGAAAACAGAGTGAATCAAGAGGAAAAAGCTGCAAAAATTACAGGTTAGTTTTGCCACATGAATGGTAGAATGTAGTTCCCTTTGCTCATTGCCAGCTGTGTTCCCTGAGTTTCATCCTTATGCTGTGTTTGTATTTAATTTTTAAAAAATCCAAACCAAAACAAAATTTAGGATAGTTTGATTGAAGAGGGACCGATCCACAACTCAACAAAGTTTAGTATTTAGTTATTATAATGAAGTATTTAATATTTATGAGTTTAAGAGGACACAATTACGTCCTAGAAACCCTGCACATGCTAATAAGCTCAAGCAGCATTTGCAGGAGAGCTGAAGGGTGAGGGATATATCACACAGGAGGAGCACAGCAAGAGAATTCCTTGCAAACCTGTTTGTTGTTTTCCCCCATCCTGTCGGCTTTTAATGCTGCATCCAACTCTCTCCTAAATCTTTCTTAAGGACATAGTACAAAAAGAAGGATTCTCTTCCAAGCATAGCTGGAAGAGCTTCAAGGCCCCAGCCCACAGGGCAAGTGCAAGCCCGCTGCAGCAACATGAGGGGAGGCTCAGACCCTGGCTTTTCCTCACAGGAAGACTGATGCTGTGCCAGTGCATACAAGGGGACTTGGGGGTCAGCTTGATGAGAAGCTCAGTGCGACCCAGCAATATACACTGGCCAGTCAGAAAGTCAACTGTGTCCTGGGCTGCATCAAAAGAAGTGTGACCAGTGGGTCAAGGGAGGTGATTCTCCCCCTCTGCTCCATTCTCGTGAGACCCCACCTGCAGTACTGTACCCAGTTCTGGAGTCCTCAGCACAGGAAAGACATGGACCTGTTGGAGCAGGTCCAGAGGAGGGCCATAAAGATGGTCAGAGAGCTGGAGCGCCTCACGTATGAGGACAGGCTGAGAGAGTTGAGGTTGTTTAGCCTAGCGAAGAAAAGGCTTCAGGGAGACCTAACAGCCTCCAAGTACTTAAAGGGGGCTGCAGGAGAGATGGGGAGGCACTCTTTATCAGGGAGTGTGGTGATAGGATGGGGGTTAATATTTTTAAGCTAAAAGAGGAGAGACTTAGATTAGATAATAGGAAGAAGTTTTTTCCTGTGAGGGTGGTGAGGCACTGGAACAGGTTGCCCAGAGAAGCTGTGGATGCCCCATCCCTGGAGGTGTTCAAGGCCAGGCTGGATGAGGCTTTGAGCAACCTGGTCTAGTGGAGGGTGTCCCTGCCCGTAGCAGGGGAGTTGAACTACTTGATGTTTGAGGTCCCTTCTAACCCAAACCATTCAATGATTCTGTGACTGATATTTGTGTGAAGAGCATTGATTTGTGTGTGTGTGTCTCTCCTGTTTTTAGGAGAGAATGCACTAAGTATGTAGCAGTCTAGGGAAGCAAAGAACAAGTGTAAACAGAGGAGTAGAAGGATGGAGGGAAAGGGCTAGTGATCAAGAAGGCAAGAGGATGAGCCGAAGTGAAATAATGAAGACTGTGAGAATAACTGAAAAATTAGTTGTGCTGTAGGTAGGTGCTGAGGTTCTACTCAATAACATGGTAATTCCAAGCAGCGTACTTCTGCCTTTTGGTTGGGGGCGTCTTGTGGAAATGAAATCAGGAGACTGTTAAAGGACTTTAACAGAATTTGATAGTGAGGTTTTTTGAAGTGAGATAGTATAACTACATTTGAATTGTTTACTGATGAAAGTGTTTACTGTGTCCAGGATAGCTGAACTAATTGATGCAAGTCAGCTCGGGATGTCATGATGTCATGATTGGTGGTAGAGATCATTATGTAGTACTGCTCCAGATGAGTTCTGTAGGAACTCTTAGTGTAAAAGAATCAGGAAAAGGCAAATAAACTTCTGGTCCCAGCCTTCATGCCTGCCAGTGCTCTTTAAAAATGTCTGTTAAAATAATGGGATCCTTCTCTAAGGTGGGGAAGAACATCCCAAGCAGACAAGTGAATTGTCAAATATGCTCTTGAAAATACTGAGGAACGTTGGTTTAGTGGTATGACACATTGGTTACATCTTTTCTTTTTGAGCTTTCATTGCAATTGAAAAGTTCAGCCCAAAGTAGTTATTACTTAGTTATGTTTAGTGTTGTGAAAGGATGCAAATATGTTTTCTTTACATATTCAATGAAACATTTTGTACTGTGACCAAATCTCTACTTATACTGTATTTGGCTGGCACAGACCAGATTGGAAATTCCAGAATGAAATATTTGAGAGACGGAGATAATGTATTGTTAGTCAGGGAGTGGAAAATACCAGTCTGGTCACACTGAAATCGTTCTACAAGGTCTTCCTCTCCTTTCCCGGTGTAACCGGAATAGTTCAGGTGCGTGTCAGGACACCAAAGAAAACCTGACACATTCACCAGGGCATCCAATAATCACAGAGAAGAGAAGTGCACATAAAGGAGAGGCTACATAAAGTCTGTATAAACTATTGTGCACAAATGTTTTATTAAGATATGCCTAGATACCACACTGAGGTCTGCTACAGAAAACCCGTGTGCAGATGACAGTAGTTGAAAAGCAGCAGATCTTGCTCCTCAAGTTTATTGATTTTGCAGTGTTCAGCATCTAAACAAGCCAACAAACAATTCCTGAACAAGCAAAAAGCTGATGTAGATTAGTCTACACTATCCACTGTCCTTTGTCTACATAGCAGACATCTCTGGAGGTAGATGGGGGTGAGCTGTCTGGTGTGCAACACAGGGTCCTTCCGCAAATTCTTTTAGAAGCATTTCAGCTTCTCCATCAGTTGTTGTAAAGGCCAAAATTATCTGTTCTAAGCAAATATTATAGTACCTACTTGAAAGACAGAAGCAATAAATACTTATAAATTACTGTTAACTACCGTTAACATCTGTTAATTGTTCAACCTGTTCTGATACTGTTTTCTAATGATAGAAGATGGGAGGGTTGGGTTTTTTTGTAGATGCATCATTAAATGAACCTGAAGGGAGAAAGATCAGCCTTGAACATTTTCTTCTTGTGTTGACTACAACAGCTGAGTTGCTTCATTATCCTGGCTAACTTTTCCTATGTTTGACAAGGAGAGGAATGAGAGGGGTGTTGAAGGATAATGAGCACACATAGTTTCCCAAGCAAATGGGAGAACATAAAACATAAGCCAGTAAGTAAACATTAATAAATAAAATGTAAAGAATCTATTTCAACGTGTATTCAAGACTGATTTCATTGGCAGTTGAAGTGACTCCTGTAATAAATGTAATGAATGGGAAAAACTAATAAAACACAAGCAGAAGACCTGAGGAATCAAGGAAGAAAGAGGTAGGAATCACAGTAGAAAAACAGTGAGAAATAGAGAAAGAAGGAAATAGAACAAAATTGATGTAATGAAGTACTCTTTTTAAAAAATTTTTCAAAAATAATTGTGTTCACAGAATCCCACAAAGTTAGTAGAGATAGTTACATAACCCTTTTGAAAGCTTGCTACTCCAACATTTTCTCATCCATTGCCCTGTTAGGGTGTTGGCAGCCGAGCAAGCTGGAATGCCTTCACTGACTCAGAGTGCCCTGCGGCAGATCACTTTGTCTCAGTGTGCCTGTTTTCCCAACTGTAAAATGGGGATACTGGCTATAACTACTTCACGGGAATGATGGGAGTATTACATGGTTAATGTTTGTAAGCGAGCTTCGAAAAAGGAAATTAGTAAGGCAGAAGGGATTATTGTCTTACTTTTAACTCAAGGTCTCCTATCAGAAAAGTTGAATGACTTCATGACTGAAACATTGTCATTCTCCAGCCACAGCTGCAAGAGATGTTGCAGATCTTTATCACAGACACTATTCATTTTTTCAGTGTACAAAAGTTAATTTCTTTAGTTGGGCCCAAAGTTGCAGTTTTATAGATGAACAAATATATCCACCGCTAGGTGAACAAGGGAGACATGCTGAATGGGGCTCTAGATGGTGCAGGTGAGTTAGGAAGTGCTGCTTCTCTTCCTTGATGTGTTGCCTAACTTTGGGTAGGTATCTGTGGCTCTGTTTCTTCAGCTATGAAATAAGTGGCGCAATAGCGACCTACCTCAAAAGCACTGTGGAGTTTGGTGTGGTCAACATGGGAGCAGCTGGCATACAACTGACCTTAAGATCAGGCTGAAAGATGTTTTCCATTCAAAGCATGACTTTCATTTTAAAAAGAATGTCCCTCCATCTCAGACTTTTACTCTTCCTTCCCAATATTTCTTGTTCAAATTTTTAATATATAAAAGCTGTATCTCCACCTAACTGTTCTGTTTTATGTGAACTTGAAAATTATATTTGTAGCCATTAAATATGTTTAAAATATTTTGCTTCTACACTATTAATATAGGTTAATTTAACCTCCCAGAATTGTCCTGTTCTTAGTCTTTAATTGAAGACAAGGCATCCTAATGTACTTGAAGAAATGTGGCTCATATCTCACAAACTCAGGGTAGTAATGAAGATACTGCTTCTCTTGATGTTTTAATTGATACCGAGAGCCTCATGCTGAAGTTGACAGTTGCCTCCTGCTCCATATGCTCAGAAGTATGGTGACTGTCCTGGGGTGCCACATGGACTCAGCAACCCTTGTGCTACCTATTGCAAGAGTCTGAATCCCAGTATATTTTGAGAGCAGGATTCTGGAGAGCAATATGTGTAACCCTTTCTTGCCATTTGCAAAACCATAGCTCCCATGTAAACTTCTGATACCTTTAGTCTTCTTTGTCAGTAACAAGCTGCTTTAAAAAAAAAAAAAAGCAAGGGAGAAGAATGAAAAAAAAAAAAACAGTGATTTATGTGACATACTTGTAGAACAAGCTAATGTATGTTTGTAGATAATGAGATTTATAGAAGATAATATAGGACATAAATCTCCAACCTACCATTTCCACACTCCAAAATATGACATAAACAATTTAATATTGTAATGAGAAACATTGTAGTGCATATGGGTGTTTAGGTTGGCAGATGGGACCAGGTGATTCAGACCACATCAAAGAATTCCCTCTTTTTAAAGCTCTGATTTTTTTTTATTTTCTGACAATAAAAATGGAATTGTAATTGTTTCGAGGTTTTTTTCACATGCTGGCATAATAAATTGTAAATCATGTCAGCATCTTAGCCTGTTTTATACTGGTAGTTCGTTTGTACTAGTGCTTTATAAGGTCAACTCTGTTTTATTTGAGTATAGCAAGGAATCTTCCATTGTGTATCTTGAGTCTTAAAAATTCCCAGAGATTGTATTATATAGTTCAGATCTCTAAAGTATATGTATGATTTTATACTGAGAAAGTTAAGAGTTCTGGGGCAGTTTTGGAGTTACTTTTTAGGACAACAATCTTGTTTTGTTGGGCCTAAAAATAAGGAAGTGAGGAGGATAAAATTAACTCTGTGTAGATAGATGTAACTGTAATCCCATCTAAGTAGATTTTTGCTTTAAGGTCAAGGACAGTTAGGAGATGCAGTTAAGAGGAATTCTGCTGTGGCTTTATCATTGTCAGCGTTGTCAGATTATGTCCAATAAATATTGGCAGAATAGATAATTTCACTTCGTAGTTTGCAGATTGGCATATTTTAGCAAAGCAGTTTAAATTTGGAAAAGGTTTTAACCATATGACTGAAGTTATTTTCAGGTTCTGGACTCTGCTTTTGGCATCAGGTTCTTTACACTGTCTGTGAGGGCATGAAATTAAGATTTGCATCAGCTAGTGAAGGTGTTGCCATATTAAAAACATGAGTCTCCCCTGCTAGGGAGCACTAGGTGGCTGTGGGCACCAACATGAGTTGGAACTGTTGTGATACTACTCAATTTATGCCTCACTCTGATATCTTGCTCCTTGCAATTAGTTCTTAGAATGAAGACTACTATATGAGAGTCAGTGACAAACGTTTGCTTTCCTAAACAAAAACCATGTTGAGACAAAGTCAAGTACCAAGCAGCAGCAAACTAAAAGCCTTACAAAAAAGTAACTTCAAGTGTGCACAAGAAATGAAGTTTAAAGGAAATCAAAGAATGATTGGCATGAGAAATGTGCTGTAAAGGCATCTACGTAGCTTTAACTTCAGTGGTGACACCAGAACACATCTATTTCATTGGGAAAAGGCAGGAGATGAAAAAAGCCTGTCAGCAGGGCAATGATATTCAACGAGCAGAATCGTCTCTCCTGCACAGGTTTCTCCTTCCTGTTTGTCAGCTGGAAGGATGAGGAAGTCTGTCCTCTCCCCACAGAAACCTGTGCCTGAGATCTTTCAGAGATGCTCTAGGCTCAATCCACATTACTACAGAAACTGCATATGTCAGATGCTGTCAACAGAACTGCTTTAGGAGGATCAGAGAGAAATTTTTCCCCCTGGGATGGAAGCCACTAGGACCTAGTTGGTTTTTACTTCTTTCTTTCCTTCCAGAATTATGGAGGCATCGACGTCTTGGCTAGAATTAAACATTAACATATTTCAAAAATCATTGGTTTATGGTAATTCAGAGCTCTCCACTATGGATAGGAGGTGAAACAGGATTTTACCAAACAGTAAGGTGTTGCTTGCATAGTATTACAGTGGAAAATTCAAACAATGCATATGTTCACTGTGCATTCTCATAGCACCATACGCGTCATAACTTTCAGAACTATTAGATAAATTCAACTTGTCGTAGGTCAGAATTTAATGGTGACTGATTGTAAAATAACAAGAGTGTGTGTGTATAAATAGATAAAATATAAAAATGCATGTGTATGTATTAGTTGTCTGTAGCCTTAAGGGCTTGGGAGGGATGTAAATTTTTCTGGGACTTTTTTGTGTTGATTGAAAATGGTTTAAAATTCAGGTTTTCTTCAAGAGCAGGAAAAGTCTTTGTATCTAGTACATTTTGAACTGATGTGCGTACTCATCCTCATAAAACTGATTACCGTTGCTGACACCAGGAATCCGGCACCATTTTGTTTGTCTGTTAACTGGGTTTCTTGTTAAGTTATTGCTAGAAGCACCTACACAGGTGCTTTGCTGTAGGTATATCATTGTAAGGACTCATTCTAAATTTGTTCTTTTAATTAACTCTAAGTATCTTCTCTTTTACTCTCTCTCCTCCTCTCTCTCTTTCTACTAGCAGTGTTCGTTTCCACTTCTGTTTCGTTAAATGCCCCTGCCTTATGTTTGTCTTGACTGGCTTCTATTTACAGAAATTGTAAACCAGTTGAATGCTCTGAGCAGCTTAGATGAAGATCAAGATGACTACATAAAGCGAGCAAATATGCGTTCAGCTAAATCAGCCAGTTCCTCTGAAGGTCTATGAGCTTTCCTCCTTTCTTTCTGTTTCTGATTGTCTGTATTTACTGTGACCTGTTACCTTTTGACTCCTGCTTGTATTCAGCTGTCAGTTTTATCTCTGTGCTTCCACCCAGCATGACTCTCAGTAATTTGTAGTGCATCCAGCAGGTAACAACATGATACAGAAAGAGCCTATCTTCTCTACAGCTCTGTTGACATCCAATAATGAACAAGAAAGAAAAAAAAATTACAAAAAAACCCCAACCCAGACCCCAAGCCTAAAACAGTAGTTGTGTAGTTAGTAATACTTGACTTCTCTAACATGACAAAATGTCTGTTCTCTGATTTTACTTCCATGTTACATCCAAAAATTGAAATTTCCTAACGATAGTTAACATGTATGTGAACAAGCAAAAAGAAATTGCTGTATTTAGCTTGTTTGATGTTCTGCAACATTTACTTAATGAAGATAACTGAAGGCTTTCTTGGTAGTCATTTCTGTTACATAATGTTCTGATCAGCTAATATAAGTTTCATTCATTTCACTTTTTTTTTCCTCTTTGTTGGTGTGCATACTGAAGTGCATTAGCTTAGTTGTGCAGTTCATGCCATACCCTGGTGCAGTGTTTTGAGGGGCTGTTGATATGGGGCTTCTTGAGCTTGAAATATGTTAGATGAACAGTCTGTATCTATATTGAAACAATATTCCAACCTGTTTCTAGAGCTTATCAATAAACTTAATTTTCTGGACGAAGAGGATCAAGATCTGGCGAATTCTAGTAGGAATCCTTTTGGTGATACTGACACAGCAGAATTAAATCCATTTGGAGACCCTGATGTAGAAGGTAATAGATTTGTTTTACATAATTCATCACTAATTGCAAATGCTTAATGAAACTTTTTTTTGTAGGGCTACAGATGAAAAATGTTATTTTGATTAAATAAAATAATTGCATGCAGTAATGAGGTACCAATAGCAGTATCCAGTTGCCACTGGAAAATGGGTTTGTCCTTTGAGTCACATCCTTATGGCATTTGCCACTGGGGCCTACCAGCCAAGAGTTGAACCAGAGATTTTTAGACCCATCAGGTGTGTTACTAGTACTCACTTCATGTGATATAAAAGAGCAACACATACTGTCAAGCACCTCTGTTCCACGTGGATAGTGGTTTATACCAGAACTTCCTTCATTGCTATCTTCACTGTGTCACAGCTGTTCTTGGTTAGTACTAATCTTCATTATGATAATTTAATTGTATCTCTTTCATTCTCCTTTTTTTGCTTTTATGGCTTCCTTAGTTAAACCTTCTGGCATTGCGCCTTGCACCACATTGTAGGTGTTAATCACCTTTCCAGACCAACATGCCCATTCTTGTTCTGTTTAAGTGAGAAATACAACCCCTGTAAGTTTATAATCTGATAAGACTTCAGCCATAAGGCCAGACAGAAGCACCAAAACAGCAGGCATCTCTGCTGTCCTCAGCTCCATGTCCAGATATTCAGGCTTCTCTCTGCTACCATAAAAAAGAAAAAGTGTACGACTTTCTTAGTTTGCAGCTGCTCAGAATGACAGTCCGTAGTTAATTCCCAAGTTTGAAGCTGTACTCGAACTTTCCTGTTTAAAGCTCCGAGACTTTTCTTCCCACAGAAAATACCAAGGAGCATTTGCTACCTTTGACCAAGCCAGTCTGTAATGGAGGTGGAAAAGAAACACACTGAGGAGAGCAGCACAGGGTACAGCCATGGGATTTCTAATGCCAGGTCTAGCAAGAATGTATTTCTGAGCTGCAGTTTCCACCTGTGGTTACTCTCTTTCTCTGGACAAGCTGTGTGTTTACTCACAACATGGCTTTTCTGCCTTAGGAGTCCACAGAGGCTAATGTGGGTGGTGATCAAAGTTCTGCCATACTTTGGCTGTGGTGTAGTGTCACAGCTTGTATTTCCCAAACAGGAACGCTGCGCTGTCTTCTGTATTTGGACATTGAAGCCATAAAACCACTATCCTGGGTCCCTTCTCCCTCCTATAAAGTAGTCAGGTGTTCCTAGAGCTGCAGAAGTGAATTGTTTCAGCTTTGTAGATTCCAATATATATGGATTAGGTTCTTGTGTCTGGATCTCTCATTTCCTGTCTGTTCCTCAGCTGTGATTTCCCTTAGGATCACAGAAGGAGGCAGAATAACCAGGGATATCCATATACAACTTGCTCTAAGATGCTAAACCTATATTCCTTTCTTCCTTCTCTGCTCTAGAAAGAAGAGCTCCCTTCTCCATGGAGAAAGCTGTACATGTCCCATCCTTCCTAAACTGCTATCTTCTAAACCCAGTTTTTCTTTCCGGAGAGAATTTGCTCTGGCAGAAAGCAACAGGTGTTCTGACCACAAAATGCAGGCACTAATAGTCGATTCCTTCTCATCTCAGGGATGGGGAGATATAAACTGGTGTTGTTTCTTAGTGCTGGAGTAGCAAGACACCTCATGACAATTCACTGTGAGCAGCCTACATCCAAGATGCCAGCCTGCTTATGTTCCCAAAAGACTCCCAATATATGTGGGACATGTTTTTTTCGGTCAATTCTGTCCTTTTGGTGGCATCTAGCCTTTACTGCCATCTTCAGTTGCAGTCATGGACACTTCTCTATTCCTCTGGGTCTGTTCTGTGTACTTGGACAGTCTCAGGGCTCAGCCTGTTGGGTCCTCAAAGAAGTCCCATCTACACAGCCGTGGGCAGCGATGCTGAGTTTGTTGGGTGTGTGTGTACCAAATATTCCTCCCACACATTGTCGCCATCATGCACCAGTCAACATACAACATGACAGTGATTTTTATAAACAGGGTGTTACTAGATTCTTCCTACTGTGTCATAGGGTGTTTTTTTATTTGGGACTTTCTGTCAGGTTCATGTGACAGCAGTATGTCTTCATGGAGTGCTGAACCAAGAGGAAGATCTGAGGCGTTTCAGGCTGTCAGACCAAGAGTGGGACATCTGGTGTGACATTTTTAAAGCCTATGCTTTATGATTAGTGGCTCCCTGGGGTTTCTTCTAGTCACCTCAGACATCTCTGAGAAGTGCTGGCTCTTCTGTTCCAGAGCTGTCTTGTCCCTATAATGGGCGTTGGTCGTGTTCATATTCCCTTGCTTGGCCTTTTTGACATGTTGTTTTCCTCCAGTCATCTTCCTCCACAGAAAGTTGAGGGGGGGAAAATGGTGTGGAGACAAATTAGATAAGACTGTTCAGGTCTTCACCAACAGCAGGAATCTGCTGTTTATGTCTATGGCTAATTTGATCGGTATCTTTACGTGGGGAGCACCTAGACCTTACAATTTTACGGAGATTTCCATTTATTTTGGACTACATTTTGTAGCTACGCAATATTGCAGCTGTTCTTGCCCTATTGCCTTACAGCAGAAGGCTGCCTTGTTTGTTTCCCATTTGGCCACAGGTATGTTCTCTCATGGTTTAGGACATTTCTTCTACTTTGAGACCTCAGTGGAACTTTCATTGCTGACATCTCTTTTTAGGAAGCTCTTTGAGACTGTGCGCCCTTGTTTGCTTTTGCATCCTTAAGTGAATGTGACCTTTCTGGTGACCACCCCAGGAGTCTGAGAGCATGACAGAGGTTCACAAGTTTAAGGCAGACTTTCTCCTAAAGGCTTAAAGAGTCACACTACCTGTTTCACTTATCTTGTGATCTGCTTAAATCAAGAGATTAACCTTTTATGTGTGCAGGGATGAAGTATTTTTCTATTCACTACATGTTAGTCTGCTTTATCTTTTTATCTGGAGAAGGCAAGATCTTGAATTTAGACTTTGTGAAAGTTCAGAGTCTCTCCGCAGAATTTCTTTTTTAATTTCCCCAAGATGTACAGAGCAGTCACCTGGAGCCTCCTTTCCCGAGTACTTTGCCATCAGACCCTGGGAGGCACAATGTGCCATTTGTCAGAGATACTCCAGAGATACACCTATCAAGCCTGTAATCTGTGTGCTTAGTGAAAGAGTGCTCACAGTCACCCAGGGTATGAATATGTATGTGTTGACAGTCACTCAAAGAGAACAGAGGATTACTTACCAGTAGATGCTTCTTTCCTAGACAGATACTTCTTGTGCCTGTTCGCTAACCAGCTACTTTCCCTCTATCTTCCTAATCCCATAATCACCTAACCCTGGGAATAAAGGGTGGAGAGAAACTAAAGGCGTGAGTGCTTTCAGCATCCATGTGCACACTGTGGGTGCGGTGCATGGCAGAAGGTCATCAGCAAGCTGTCTCTAGATGCTGCTGTGGTTTGGAAAGTCCTTAGCGTGAATGATCTTACACACACAGTGGAGTGGCTGTGCATATGAACAACTCGCCTCAAAAAAATCTTCAGCTGTGGTTCTTGGTTGACATGTCAAATTGAGGCTTATTCCATCTGTATGTAGTAGGTCAGCAAGACATTGGAAATCTGGAAAATGAAAACTAATCTCTTTTAACAGTATATCACTACAGCTTTATACGAGACAATATGTAGATGATCATATGAGGAGGCTGTCTTTTGGATTGTTTTTTAGTCACGTTGCAAGAGAATCAGTTAAAATCAGTTAATTTTTGTGCAAAATATTTTACTTGGGAAAGTCAACATATAGTCAAATAGGAAACAACAACACACTTGCAGTGCTCCAGATATTTTTTTAGTTAGGTGGGGAATGCAAATTTTGAAGTTGCATATGACCAATACAAGTTTGCTGTAACACACCTGAGACAAGAGGGTAAGTATTTGCTGGCACTGCCTCTGCCTTTCATTTAAAACAGCAGTTACGTTCCCAGTGTGTTTCCTTACCTTGTATGTAGGCTTCTGAGCTCCCCGCAGCGTGTGTTACACTGCAGATGAAAACAGTGCTACAATGCAGTATCAAACCCCAGAATCCTTCTAGGATAGTCCTAAGGAGAGCAGTACAAGAACCAATATAGAAGAAAACAATTACTCTGTCCCTTCTGCTTGTATTTCTTAATGAAATGCGATGTGTTGCTGGTGTGAGTATTAATAAAAGTAGTAGAAAATCATCGCTCGTTTATAGGGATGCCAGTCATTATGCTTTCTAGAAGTATCGGGAGGTAACATTCTGTGCTGTTTGTTATGCTGCTCACATCACCATCGTGACTGTGTGCCTGCCAGTAGTGCTGTAAGTAAATGGCATAACTAAACATCTTTCACATGTGGCTTGTTCTTTCATCCTTTGCCAAGGGAAAAGTGGTATGCGTAATGTTTTGGTGGGGGTTTTGTTTGGTTTTAAGGGATGTGTCACAATATGTTTGTGTTACGAAAGGCAAGTGGGTTGAAGGGCAGGGTGATTTTTGGAGATCCTCTGGGAACTAGAAGGCTGATTGTGCAGATAGGTAGTGCCAGAATGATTACTATCATGAGCAGTCTTTCTCAGTGGAATTAGGGCGAGTAATGTTTCCAGAATCTGGCACAAGAGCAGCTGCTGCTTCTGTTGTAGTAATACTTCTAGCTCTCCTCTTGTCACTCCTACCCCTGTGGCTTTATTACTTAACCGCACTAAATTATTGTGGGTTTGACCCTTGGAGTGCCAAACTGCAAACATTGTTTGGTGTTTTTTTCCTTTTTTTTAATATATTGGTGTAGAGAACTGTGATTAAAAAAATTATTTAAAGTAGAGGCTGGAGTCCTGCGATTTCAGCCATGAGGGGGAAGCAGAGGAACTGGTGTTGACTCCTTAGTGTGAAATCAGATTGGAGAGGGAAAGAAGACCCTTTTATGCTGTTTGTATGTTCAGTCCCCCCAAAGTACACTTGCCAACATCATTAGGTCCTTTAGAAAACATGAGTGTCTTTGATACAGAGAAGGTAACAGTGGCTGCAGCTTTAACAGCAGTGTTACTGAATGGCCATCCCAGCAATTTGATCTGTTATAGAGAGGCTCACAAAGTGATGACCAACACTTGACATAAAATCTAGTCCTGAAGGGTTTCAGAGACCCCATGGGAGATAGCCTGGTTAGGTCTGGGTTCACGTGGGGACCCTCCCCTCTTCAGGGACATCGGAGGAAGCAGAGAAAAAGCAATAGTATCCTGGATGATAGGAGGAGAGAATGAGCAGCCTAGTTAAGTGGGTTCCAGTTGAGCCCCCACAAAAGTCTTTGTAAAGACTTAAAAAGATTTTGTGAAATCTTTAATTAATAATAAGCGAAAGATGTCTCAGTGCTGGTCTGCAGTGCTCTGCGTGTAAGTACAAACCTGTACTTTTTGTTAAGCCAGTGAACAAGAGAAATAATTTTGTTCTACTTAAGGTTACAGTACTTGATGCACAGTGTTGAAATAGAAGGAATTGCAAAAACCATTGGCATTGTCCCTTAAAATTTATCAGATTTGAACAAGCATTTAATTCATTGTTTCCAGGAAATACTTCAAATGAAAAATAAAAGCTTACAGCATAGTTTTAAGAGCTTGTTTCCCTGAATGTTCTTAACTTCAGGGAATAATACTGACGTTCCTTCTAGTAATATTTGTTTGAATGCACCTTGTGAGTTATCAGCACGTTTTGCTGAGATATGATCGTGTGTATTTATCAACTGATTCACATGTAAGTGCAGTGATCTGTCTTTTCATATGCAGTTGCAGAAGCAGGTATTAGTAGTTGTGCAGTCTCTTGATAAAATGTTTTAAGATTTGAACAAAGTTTGAAATGGCAAAAATTTTTGTTAAAACATGGTCAATAAGTTGTACAATTTGAACAAAACATACATTGGTCATTCTTCTGTATTTCATTAAGTTACTTCTGCTTTTCATATGAAACTATCTTTTGAGGACAGATCTCAAAAGCGTTTGTGCTTAGCCTAGTTCATCAAATCACATATATATAAGAAACATTTGCGTAGTATCTCAACTGCCAGGAGCTTCAAGTCATGCATATCCACACAGTAAGGGTGGGATTTGGCTCACCTGATTTTAGACATTAACAGTTTGAACATGTACCTGTAACCTTTGACTGTAAAGGGGTTGAGCTGTAGATACCTACACTCAGGTCATCCCAGGGCAAGCAGGGTAAAACTTCTGCTTGTCATGACCTGAGTACTAGAGTGATCTAAGTAAGCCAATGTAGGACCTCTTTTCCTGTTTTAGTGTAAAATAAATGCAAAATTACATATAAAATGTTGGCCTCTGCTCTAATGTATTTAACTTATAACACTGTCAAAGGATTTGATCATATTTGTGTTTTTAAGAACTTCTGCCTTGACTGGTTTCTTTTCCCTCATCAGTTAAACTGTAGAGCTTCAGTGTTATTTTACTGTGGCTTTCAGTGAAACATCTTTCTTCATAGAATCATTAAGGTTGGAAAAGACCTCAAGGATCATCAAGTCCAACTGTCAACCCACACCACCTAACTCACTAAACCATGTCCCAAAGCACCACATCTACATGTTTCCTGAACACCTCCAGGGATGGTGACTCCATCCACTACTTCTGGGCAGCCTGTTCCAATGCCTGATCACTCTTTCGGTGAAGAAATTTTTTCTAACATCCAGCCTAAACCTCCCCTGGTGCAACTTGAGGCTGTTTCCTCTTGTCCTATCACTTGTTACTTTAGAGAAGAGGCCAGCACCCACCTCACTACAACCTCCTTTCAGGTAGTTGTAGAGAGTGATGAGGTCTCCTCTCAGCCTCCTCTTCTCTAGACTGAACAACCCCAGCTCCCTCAGCTGCTCTGCATAACACCTGTGCTCCAGACCCTTCACCAGCTTCGTTGCCCTTCTCTGGACCTGCTCCAGCCCCTCAATGTCCTTCTTGTGGTGAGGGGCCCAAAACTGAACACAGGATTCAAGGTGTGGCCTCACCAGTGCCGAGTACAGGGGCACAACCACTTCCCTAGTCCTGCTGGCCACACCATTTCTGATACAGGCCAGGATGCTGTTGGCCTTCCTGGCCACCTGGGCATACTGCTGGCTCATGTTCAGCCGGCTGTCAACCAGCACCCCCAGGTCCCTCTCTGCTGGGCAGCTTTCCGGCCACTGCCCCGAGCCTGTAGTGTTGCAGGGGGTTGTTGTGACCAAAGTGCAGGACCCAGCACTTGGCTTTATTGAACCTCATACAATTGGCCTCAGCCCATCGGCCCAGCCCGTCCAGATCCCTCTTCAAAGCCTCTCTACCCTCAAGGAGATCAACACACCCGCTCAATTTGGTATCATCATCAAACTTGCTGAGGGAGCACTCAATCCCCTCATCCCGGTCATTGATACAGATGTTAAACAGGACAGGCCCCAAAACAAATCTCTGGGGAACACCACTGGTGACCGGCCGCCACCCAGACTTAACTCCGTTCACCACCGAGACCAAGTGGTGACAGTACTGTTTCTTTTGCTGACCCTTCCATTTGTTAGTTGTGTGACTAGTGATTTTGTCTTTCCAAATATTTGTTTGGTGACAAACATACTTGGAACTCTGTCTTTTCCTGCTTTAGATCCTTGCTACTACTAATGCTTAGGGTTTATTTTAAAGCTAAGAGATATGCTTTGTTTAATTTAGTAACCATACATCTGAAAAAGAAACACTTTTTATTAACAATAATGTGGGAGTGGTTATTGAAAATCAGCTTTTAAAAACACTATATTGAAGTTCCTATTTGCATAGATTTTGAAAGCAGATCAAATCCAATATTGAACTGAGCTTCTGATAATTTTATGCTGCAGGAAGAGTAAGATTAACATTACTAAGTGTCTTTTTAAGAAGTGTTGTGTTGCTGTATAGGGATTCGTATTATTCAATATCCAGCAGCCATTCACTTTTGTGTAATGTTCTTTCTGTAGTGTCTGTTACTCTAAAAAACTGCATGCAGCTCCAGGTTGCTAATAACTTTTTGTTGTATATGCCGAAGAATAGATGAGTAATTTGATTGTCTGTCTCTTTAGGGTTAATTTAAATTCTTTTTTTTTTCTGTGAGACTATGCATTGTTACCAGGAGCAGTTAGCAGTGAAAATATCTATGTTTTGAAATATAATTACTGATCATACCTAATAACTGATTTTTAGTTTAGTCATTTTAAGGAATGAAAAGAACACCTACTTGCTATCAACATTTTTAATATCCAATAAAAGTAATTTTATTATAAAATGCAGGCTATCTTTTTTCTTATTAAAAGCTCAAATAAATGATTAAGAACATTTTGTTAGGATACAAATTGGCTCATAGCTTGGGAAAATGTTTTAAAATTTATTGCAATAGCATTTATATGACAAATAAGAAAACTAATAACTAATTAGGTGAAAGAGCTTTAGTAAGTGAGAAAATGAAACCTATTGAATATGCTCTAGATGAAATGACCTTTTTGAAAGACCTATTTTTGAATAAACAAGGTTACACTGTAAATCAATAAAGCATGAAAATTCATTTAAGGCCAGGACTTTATGTATCAAGAGTCATGAAGCAGGCCTTCATATTTTGAAGGCTTCTGAAAAGATCTGATAAAATGTTTTCAATTTATTTCTATGTTAAATCTGTTTAATGACTTTTTGTTGTTTGGTAGAACCGGACACTGGAATAGCTTCATCTTCAAAGCCAGAAGAAAGTTTCTATGCTGACAATTACGATCCCTTCAAGGATGAAGATGCCCCAGAGTACTTGAACCCATTTGATGAGCCAGATCCTGAGCCTGAAACGTTTGTAACTGTAAGAGATTCTCCTCCACAACCTGCAAAAAGGAAAAACGTCAGACCAGTGGATATGAGCAAATACCTCTATGCAGATACTTCTAAAGCTGAAGAGGAAGAACTAGATGAGTAAGTATGATTCTTCATCTTTCAGCAGCTTTGGAAGCATTGGCGGGATCCCTGGCTTAATCTTGAAGTGCATTGGATTCAGCCATGGTGATCCTTAATCACCTCCTTAGGACAGACTGATCTTCAGCTCAGCAGCAGGAAATACCATACCCCCAAGTCATGCTGTTAAGCTGAACATGATCAGTTAGGAAACTTTTATTTGCCTGATAGCAAATCACTTGATAGGGAACAATCTGTATATCTTTTTGGCACTTCATGCCCTGCCAATTGCAAATGAGCCAAAACTTAAGGAGCAGCGGACCTTGGTCCTTCCTGTCCTTTTTGCCATTATTTTTACTGCATAAAAAAATAATTTTTGCTAATGATAAGGGAGAGTTCATTTTATAGTGGTGCAGTATGTAAAAAGCGGTCTACATGGCACATTTTTGAGAGTCTTGTAAAACTGAATCTCTATATGGGAAAGATAACACCACATGCACTTTCTTAGGTTGTTTCTTTTATCATAACCACACATAAAACTTTTATAGACTCACACTGACTGCCTTTTATTATAGTCTAGAAACCTAACAAGAAGTGAGAGCTTTTAGCAATAGCTGTGCAGCTTGGGAGGTTTGAAGGTGTATACTTACTCCATGTTTGTGGTCATCAGTCACTAACCACACCACTCATGAGACAGTTTATGGTGATTACATACAAGCAATTTTATAGACAGAACTTTAATTAACATTTAGTTTTATATTATTTAATGAGATTTATTTATGGCATGATATTTGGATTACTTCATCATCTTTATGTTTCTCCATTTATAGCTGTGTCCTAGGAAGTGGAGGAATTCCCATGTACTCTAACAGAAATGTGTAAAGAACCCTGTGGAGTTTTTTCCTTCTAAAGCTCTGTGGCCATGGATTTGTTGTTGTTGTTTGTTCTGTGAAAATAAAAAAAAATGGGCATTGGGGAATGGTGTCTCTGCCAGCTCCATTCATCAGGGCAGTGCCTGAGCAAACAGCACTGGCTGCTGTGTCTTCAGAGCACAGTGTGATCACACAGCTGATGGTCACACCAGGCAACCCTGATCAGTCACTGATCACCAGAATCTGCAGGGAATAAAGATATGCGTACTTTGCACTTGCAAAGATATGGGTATAGAGGACAAAAAAGATTGAGGAGAAGAGCAGAAAGAGCAAAATATGGATGGACAAGTGAAGAATTTTCTCTATTTTATATTTGTATTCGTATTTCCACCCTAAAGCAAATCTGTGCCAAATGGGCTTGCAGCAATGTTGTAACAGGCAGTCTTGTTTTTCCTGTGTACTGGATTGTAGGTTTATCTAGCCCTTTGTTTACAATGGCTGCCTTCTTATTTTAGTGACCCCATTTGCTTTATTCCTTTTTTCCCCCCAAGGATAAAAATAAACTCACACATAGGTGACTACTAATGGAGCATAAATCTGATCTGAGTTTTCGTGGAAAAATTGAAGGAGGAGGAGTCAAAAAGCACTGTAAAATCTTTTACCCAAGTTTTTTATTTCCTGACCCCCAAAGTAGCTTCTTTTCCACATTTTCCTCACAGGTTACAGGAGCTCCATGTCGCTGAAAAAAATGTAAATGTATTGGGTAGAAGCATGGTGAGGAGAACCTTTGAATCTTTACATTGAAATGCTCTGGAGGAATAAGTGTAATAATAAAACTCAGTTTAGGAACACTGGACTTGTGATACTAACTCACACTTACGAGCACTGTTATGCCTTACTACATGTCATTAATTTTCAAATTTTTCAGTATAAACTTTCTGCTAAGGTATGGTGCAGGAAACACCAAAGGAAAGATTTTAATAGGCAGTGCGAGTTGGTAGTTTTTGTGTGCCCTAAATCACGAGGGTTTATGTCCAGATGTGTATTGTTTCTTATCTAATGTGAATATTGATGCTTTTATTATCTACATAAGCGGGTAATCTTCTTCCAAATCCTGTTAAAGTCTGGGCTTCTGTGTTAATTTGTGACAAAAGAGTGCCACAAGAAAACAAGATCTTATATGAAATGTGTTTCCTTTTATTGATTGTAAATAAGTTACCTTTCTAGTCCCATACACAATCTCTTCTGCTGGTTTATCAAAACAACAATTGGTAGTGTTGGATTTATCTGCCATAAACAGTTGTTGTGTTGTGTATCTCTAACATGTTCACCATTACTTGTCACTTGTCTGAGTTAAATGTTACTAACTTTTTCAATCTCTCTTCATACAGAAGTCTCTCCATCTCTCTAATCATTTTCACCGCACGTCTCTCGACCCTGTTATTTCTTCTGCTGTGTGTCTATTTTAAGATGGGTTGACTTGGCCTGAGCAGTGTATTCAAGACAAGGTTGAACAACTGAGTCATATCACGCCATTAGAAAACTTTGCATATTATTTTCAACCTCTCTCCTAACATCTTGTCTTTTGTTTTTTAGTTTTGTTTTGGGTAGTTTTTAATAATTTTTGACTGCTGCTGGTCCAGTGCTTTCCCCACGAGTGTTTTTTAACCTGAGAGATGGAAGGCATGAGAAATAGAAGGCTCCTGAAAGACATTTACTGTCACTCAGGAAATAACAATGTATTTATGTGCCTGCATCTTAAATGTTTCATTGAAGTTCACTTAATGTACCACTTGGCATCTTCCTCTTGTATTTTGTGTGAAATGCCATGATGTGTTGTGGGAACTTGGACACATCAGTTAGCATCAGGACTCTTGTCCCATTCTACTCTGGCACATCCCTAGTTCTGATTCTGGACTCAGAGCTTGCACAAAGTGCCCCAAGAGCTGAACTCTGACTCAGGTTTTGTAACAGACTCTCATCGTAATCTTGGAAAAGGTACTTACCCTCACTGCGCCTCTATGCAGGATTTACCTTAGGTAATTGGCTTAATTGAAACATATTTCATTAATGATTGTGAAGATAACTTAGGATTTCACAACACACAGAAGCAAAGCGTGGTCACAAGCGTAAGCTTAAGGAGGCGTTGCATGGAACAGAAGGACTCAGATGATCCAGAACATGTATTCTGCTGTAAAACTACACTCTCAAAACATCTTCTGGCTAAATTCTCAGACGTAGCTAGAGATAAGGAACACATTTTCCTTTTGTTAGTTTGGGCATTTGAAAGTTAGTGTAAAATTTCCCTTTTGCCTTTTTGAATTTTGTACATTAAAATCCAAATGGTAGGTGGCTACCTGTAAATTAAGGATAGCAAGCCTTGCTAGGTTAAGTTTAATTATTTGAAAATAGCACAGCTCACAACTACTTGACGTATAACGCTTTCAACTGTAGTACTTCTGATTGGTAATATTGCCTGATCATTATTCAATTCCCCCACAGTGACAGTTTTGTTTTTCCTCCTCAATGAAATGTTGAATTTTTCAGGTAACCCATAACACTGATCAAAATAATTTTTAAATTGGTCAGAATAAAATTGCTTTCAGATATTATTTGGCTCTGTGGCTTCTTATCTTGTTAATCATTGCATGGCTTAGAATAATGCTGTCTAATTGCAAAGACTATCGAGTTGCCATCTATTGAAGCTGCCTGTTGTACAAGAAGCCACAAGCCAGCACATTGCTAGTGACAGCTTAATGTCAGGTAGTTTGTGGACAGTCTAGTATCTCTTTAGGCAAATCACATTGTGTGGATCAATTAAATAACTTCACCAAAGCAAAAAGTATGTCAGCTAACCTCAGGGAAAAGTGCTTTAATGTTTTTCAGCTAAGGCTTCTTCCAGCCAGACTTTTCTCATGCTTAGTTTCTCATATAGCCACGTGGAAGCTGTTGGACCAAACTCTGCTACATATAGCAGACCCCAGTGACTTCAAAATTAGTATCCTCTATGGACAAGAACCAGGGTTGTTGTTTTTCTGCATTAAACTTAATTTTACAAAAATCTTTCTAAATATTTGTAAGACCAATTAAATGTAGTAAAGAGGGGAAGGTGGGAAATAGTGTGTGTGTGTGTTCTGCCTATACTATGACCAAAATATGACGGTTTAGCCTGGCTTTCAAGCAAGTTCTTCTCTATGAGAAAAAGGCAGTCACTTGTCTCCTTATAGCACTTCCTCCAGGGGCATGCAGTAGGGTACATCTTCAAGATTATGCACGCAGAGCAGACAATTCTGGAGCATAAAAATTCAAAAGATAGTTCTTTCAAACATTTTTTACTCTAATTGATTTATTTTTCTTGCACCAAATTCATTTTAAACACCTTACAAATACACTTTTCTCATTCCAAGTAATTTCCAGAGGTAAATTACTTTTCTGCCAAACATGCTGTGTCTGTTGGCTATTCAGACTAACTTGTTGAACTACAGAAAACCTTGTGCTTTCCTGTAGAATGCATTGTTCTTCAGCCTTTATCTCTTTTATCTTCATTTTCACCTCCCTTTGAACTTTCTGGTGTCTGAAGACAGCCAAGCTGGGCTGTCAGCTAAATTAGAGCTACTGACAGCTAGGTGCATTCTCCACTCCAGCCTGAATACCCTCCTTTTTCTACTGCCTCCCATGGAAAACACCCATCGGTTTCTATTTGACTCGTTATTTTGATGTCACCTTTAGTTTTGATTGCACTGGTGGATTTGTGCTTGATGGGCAGCAAAGTGGGAACACCTGAAAGTTTCCTTCAGTCAGCAGATGAGTTATTTTAGTGTTAGTCTTTCCTTTCACTTTGGTATCTGGATTTAGATCTCTTTCTCTGTAACATGCAGTGGCAGATTCTGAGAAGGGTCTGGAGGTTTTAAACCCAGTCTTCTCTTATGTGCTTCAGTAAACTTTGCCTTTTAGAAGTAGACTTCTTTTCTGCAGTGTGGGTTTTTAATTGTTTGCTTTTTCTCAGTGAAAAGAGGATGATGGTAAACTTCATTAAAATAAATTCTAAAATCAGCCCATGAGACTGAAAGATATATTTTCATACTAAAAGTACACAAAACTGAGAGAAATTTGGTGTGGTGTGAAAGGAAACTGGATGAATAATTGTTTTTTTCCTTGTGCCCAAATTTTCCTGTTGTAGTTCTATAAAAACAGTGTGTACTAGTTCATTACTCTTATCCTGAGAGGAAAATTGTGAATGGATCTAGCTAGGTAGGCTCTTGGCTAATGCTATATGCATTATTGTTTCCAACTAGAGTTAAATTCACGGAACTGAGGTTATTTGTCATGATTAGTTATGCATTATATAACTGTATGCAGGTCGATCTTCGTGAATTGCAGTGATTTAGTTACATAAACATAGTCTGACATATATGATAAATACATCTTGCAGGGGAAGTATGAACTAGAAAGGAATAATTAACATATCGGTTTCATAATTAATTGTCCAGTTTGGATTGCAAAATATGAAAAGCATAGTTTATGAATAAAAGAATTCAGTGCAAAGAGGATTCCCATAAGTATCCTTAGCAGGATACAAAATTGCTGGCTCTTCTAAGCGCATAATCGAAGCCATTATTTTATGTATTATCGATTGATATTTGATGTATCAATAACTAAAATTTGGAAATGCTATGGAAGTATTTATTAGGGTGGAACAAATGCAGAGTTGGAACGTGAATGCCAGAGTTAAGAAGAATAATTCTTTAGACTGCATCCACTTGGTGGAAGATGTTTACTGTCCTTCTTAAAGGAGATTTAGTTATAACAGCGAGTTTCAAAATACACAGATGGTGGCTGCTGGTATCTGTAGAGGTATATACAAATCAACTGTAGTTTTCTTATGCTGTTCTATTATCCAGAGTGTTCTTGAAATTGTATGGTGGCTGTATGCTGCAGAGTTTAAAATACACTTGATGTGGATTGTATGTGTACAGATTTTTAGACTTGGACAGCCAAGAGTGAGGTCTCTAAAGCCGTCTTGAAGCATGCATTCAAAAGTGACCTGATTCTTAACTCTGTTCTAATGAAGCATTCTTAATTCTGTTCATTAGAATATTAAACAGCCAGCATTCACTCAAATTTGTTGGTATTGAGCTTGGTCTGTAAATCAGATCACTCTTTGAAAGATAGCTAGCTTTAGATAGAGTTAGCTTTATGCAATTGATAACACTTCTGTAATTTACAGGACTTTATAAAATTTATAGAAATGCAGTTTTAACTGTTGTAGCTCACTTTTTCAATTGTATGAAAAAGTAGTATCTAAAAGCATGTAAAGGCAAATATAGTCTTATGTGGGATAATAAAAGCACTATAGTCATCAGCTTCTCTAAACAGGTCTTACTTCATTTTGAATTCCAAGGAGATAGCAAGAAATATGTTTCCCTTCTTTTGATTAGATCAAATCCATTTTATGAACCAAAATCAAGCCCTGCTTTAATTAAAGTTGCTCCACTGCAAGAACCAGAAAAGAAAATGAAAAGAAAGGCTCCTGAACCACCAAACCTCTTGCCAAAGACAGAGACAGGCACGAGCGAGATCAACTCAGCTATTCCTGCATCAAGGGAGCTTTCTTCTTCTCCTAAGGTAGGTTTTCCATACCAAAATTTCATCTTTGTTATTAGTGGCATGTTTATATGTATTGTAGACATCCTATTTATTTCTGCAGGTCATCTTAAAAGCTTTGCTTATATTTAACAAGGTGTTGGCTCATCTCTATTCACTTGCTGGTTCATAGGGAGAGAGTAGCAGTAGGAGCTGGTATTTTTTCTTTAAGGATTTAATGACAACAGTAAGAGCAGCTGCGGTTTCAAATAAAAGAGTCTTCTAGTAACAAATGTTACAGGACAGCTGGATATGCTGTTGAGACTGAAGAAAATAATGCTGAACAATACTTTGTCTTGATCTATTGTAATGCCACTAAGCCTTGCCCCCGTTGAAGAGTCTGTCCCCACATTTCTGTCATAAATCTGGGTTTTAAGAGCTTAGTACTGGATACTGTTAATTTGTCTTTGGATTTATATATGTCGAATTCCATAGGTATGCCAATGTAATTTTGAGAAAAAGAAAGTCTGCTTTAAATCAGATTAACTGTTTATTAGAAACGTCCAGACTAAACATACTTATGCACATAAATCTGTGTTTGTCTAGGGAAAATATGAGTTAATGTGTGTTGAAGAGGGCAATGTATGGCATAGGTATTTTAGGATTACAACAGCTACTTCTGCTGGTGTGAATTTCAGCAGCTAGAACCATGCTTTTTTAAACAAAATAACCATTTAATAGTATATGCTAATAGGCCCTTCTTAAAAATGCATTTGATACATGTGACTGTTTGTTTTGGAGGGTAGGAAGATGAGGACAGGAGGATTCCCTTCCAGCACATCTCTCCCAATTTATGCATATTATCATCTGTTTTGCCTTGTATTGGAGCTATGGTACTTTAAGGACTGAATGAAACTACGTGTCATACCTATCATTTCATTGCTTAATTAATCAGCCAGGCTGTTGACATGTCCTTGTCCCCCCAGGCTTTGGTCTTGCTCTCATTTTACCACTCAGTCAGGGTAAAGGGTGTGAAACCAGAAATCTAATCTGCATCCACTCATAGCAAAACAAAACAACATAGTAAGGCCACAAGCACAATTCACAAGTTACTCTTAATATGCAAAACCACAACCAGGAAAATATTAAATCAGAGTGTAGCAATTGTCTAATGCACTGAGATGGGGTTCGATCCTGTTTGCTGGAGTTTCTCTATGAAAAATATTGCACGTTATTTGACTTCTGGTGGACTCTGGCCCTCAGGTCGAAGCAAAGTGACCAAAGTAAAGCATTCTGGTACTATATGACAGAGGAGATCTCTGCGGAGGAGATTTTATTGGCTTGCTTGATGGAGGTTGTGCCCCCATTGCTCATTGTTTGAGAGGTTTTTTTACAGGTCTGCATCCAAGAAAATACATCTCTCTGCTTCACTGTTGTGCTGAAATAGTGTTTTACTGCTGGGTTTAACTGTCGTCGTTTTGTCTGCCCTAGACTAAGTTTTAAGTTGTCTGAAAGCTGGAATTGAATAAGAAAAGATGCAGGATTTAAACCACTGAGAAGAGCGTGTTGTTATGAACACAGGTCATTCCTACTTTTATGCAGGGTATTAGTTTCCAAATATTTTCGTGCCTGTCTGCTTGGAGCCCTGATGCTGAGGCAGAACTGCAATCAGCAAAGGTCCAAGTACTGAAACTTTGATATTCATTAGGGCCATGGGGGAAACCAGAGCCTTATGCTGACCTTCTCTGATACAGAAAGCTTTAATTTTTTTTTAACAGGATTTTGGAGGATATGAGACCATAAGGGAATGCTCCAAAGCAAATGTAGTGTCTTGGTTTATTGTATTACAGCTAGAATGGAAAGTTTCACTGACTGGGTGTGTTGAAATATTGTACGGTCGCTTGCAATTCAGAAAGCTTTCTGTAAGTGCAGTCTTTTTTCTGTGCTTGAATTGTTTTGCTCTAAGGTGATCTAGTAATGTTAGTTCAAAAGCACTTTACTTGGAATGCTTTTTGAAATTTGGAAAAGTACTGGCATTTAAAAGAAAAGAAAATTGAACTGTTTCCTCACACTATAATACAAAATAGTGCCCAGGTAGGACTTAGGACTGTTGGCACAAATAACTTGTTTGTTTATTACTCAATAATAGTGACAATGTTTAGCAACTCTGAAAAATCTCTCAACAAAAGGTATATACTATACAAACATGAACTTAGCACACACCTTTACGTGGGGGGAATAGTCCCATGGAGGTAAACTTAGGTAAAGGGAGGTTAAATAACGTATCTTATTCAGTGCTTTGTCCAAGTTTTGTCCAGTTTGCTGTGCACAGAAAGCTGCTGCTACAACTCTGACCAGAACCTAAGAGTCCCAACACGTTCAGCTCCTTGTCTTGGTTCTCGTAATAGAATATGGCTGTGAAGCAGAATTGCTAATCTTTAAACTGCACAAACACAGCATTAATATTAGAATTCTAGAGTTTAAGGAAAAAGGCTCCAAAAATGTTTCTGTAAATCTTTGACAGTGTATTTGCAGCGCATTTTTCCTTCACATGCTAATGGTGTTCATCACATTTGCTGAACACAGAAAACACAAATGCTGTTATTAAATTCTGTATATCAGCAAGTTTGTCAGGTAGAAATTGTTCCTTAAAGATTATTTGGCACATGATGGATTCCTATTCAAGATACAGATTCCAAATACTTGAAATTACGTTACCCTATTAAAAAAAAATAGATATTGAAAACAGTAGTGAAATTCCTAGGAATTTAAATACTAATTTAGAATTAGGGCAAGAAAGGTTGATATTTTCCTGAGTATACACCTAAAAATCAAATCTCTAGGGTATGGCTGAACACCAAAACTGTTCAATGTTCAGCTGCAAGGAGCCTTCTAGCATTGGCATCCCGGGTTTAGGAATACTTCCACAGAAGTGCAATTGCATTTGCTGTTGAAACATCATAGCCTGAATCCCACTTGTTTCCATTACCCAAGTAGTGGTGAAACGTGTTTCTCACCTGAGGGATATGTGACTTTCCACGCATGATTTTTGTGTGTGTGTGTGTATGTTTTCTTAAATTATAACAGCACTGTCTGTGGTAATGAAAGAGAAGAATAAAACAATGAATTTTTAGCAGTCAGCACTCTTGGACATGTCTCATTTGAGAACAGAGTTAAGCTAATGCATTCAAGTGAATTGCAAAATGCCTTCTTCTAAGGGAGTTGTACGATCCTCTAACAGCTGAATACTCTCTCTAGATTTTCCTGGAATCATATCCACAATTAATTACCCCTATTACTTCTGACACCGCAAAAATCAAACTCCTTCTAGTTCCTTTGTTCAGAGATGTATGTTGTACAAGACAATTCTGTGTAAAAGTTTCATGCCAAACTAGGCAGAAAATTACAGAAAGCATATTCTGATCTGGTGGTATCTAGCATCATGCCTGGTATCCCCAGGTTAAAGAGGGTATGCCAGAGTGGAGTCGTGAGTTGTTATTTAGTTTTAAGAACTCAGTGATCAGTGAAGATAGAATATGAGACTAATAAATAGGCATTAACTTCAATAGCCATGAAAACAGTAGAACTAGAGGTTGAAGCAAAGACTAGATCTCATTGGGAGACTGACATAAAAACTTACTGCCCAGACAATTATACATGGTCATTGGTCAGAAAGACAAGTGATGATACCAAATACAAACAGTATTTAGCTTTTATTTTTTGCCTTGAAATGATTGATTATTCTCAACCATATGCATACATGTGCCTGAAGCAGTTATAACCATAACAGTGTCTCCCACTACTGCAAGGCTTGCCTTTAGCCTCTTTCCTTCCCAAAGACATTGCCTCACTTTGTGTCCCTTTACCATTCCTTAACAAAATTCAAATGTGAGAAAAGAGTGCGAAAGAGGCAGTTTCTGCCTGCCTCAAACCTGAGGGTTTGAGTCTATGTGAGGCTCGCTGTACTCATGAGCACTAGTGATTTGGAGTCTCTCCTTTCGTATTAATTCTGCACAAGGGACACATCCACTTCTTTACCTGCTGTAAGTCTCTTTGGCCATTTCCAACATCTCTCTCTCTGCATTGTTCACATTGTTCATAGAGGGGTTGAGGTGGAGGACATCTGGTCCAACCCTCCTGCTCAAGCAGGGCCACTTAGAGCCAGTTGCCCAGGACAATATCCAGACAGCTTCTGAATATCTCCGGTATTTATCTGCTCTTTTTCAAATGTTTGTCTTGCACTGCTTCCCTGAGCAATCAGTTAACTGTAGTAGCAAACCCTTTCTGAGCCTCTTTAATGTCTTCCTTTTGAGCAAGCCCTTTTGAGCACTCAGAGATCCCCATGTCACCTGTACGGGTGAGAAAGGGGTGGTTATCTGTCATAGATAAGGCAGGGTCTAGCTCTCCATAAAGGTTCAGCCAGTGCCTGGACCCATAGTATTAGCTCAGTATTTGCCATATCTGGGTTTGGAGAAAGTTTTGTTTCCAAATATTATTACCTAGTCATACTTCCTAAAGGAGTATATAAATTCTCTCCTGTCTTCCTTCCATGCCTCTAAACTAATGTGACTCATCAGAGAGAGCTTAAAAATGCAAAGTCTGAAAGCCTGAAATTATTCCACAGTTAATCATCTCAAATGGCTTGAAGACTGTGGTGTTCTGGCTATATTTAGGTGAGTCTAACAAACAAACGGAAAAACTGTAATTAAACTCTTCAGTCATCAACCTGCTACAGTGCTGTCGAGCCCGCCTGAAGCCTCGTTGGGCTTGTTACCATCACACGTGCGTTACTGTTCTTGACATGGTTTGGATGACCAGGTTCTGCCTTTTGCAGAGGTGATGAAGACTTTAAATTTCTTCCAGTTGTTGTTGACTTTGTGGAAAAAAATTGAATGAAGTAGTTCAGGCTCAAAAAGTGGTATCAGACCAGTGCATAGGATGCATATCAGTGCCAATCATTGCTTTAGTGATTAAAAAATGTACATACCAACTTCAAGTGGCTGAAATCTCAGCCTATCTCAGTATCTCTCATCTTTCCTGCATTATGTTGAATTTATTGGAAATAAGATCCAGGTATTAGTTCCAGAGTCAGCAGTTGTGTCCCAAAGTGGAGAAGCTGAAGTCACGTCTCTTCACAATCATGGATTTTATTGCCTTTGTGAGAATGAGGGGGCAGAAACGCTACTGTGTTTATGTACGAGGTGAAGAATTATTTACTAGGGAATAGGAGGAAGCACATAATCACCCTCGACCGCATGGTTGTTTTTAAGTGTTAAAAGAAAATAGCTCCTGCACTGGATTGGCATTACTCATTTGCTCTTTAGAAGGATAGTATAAGACCTTCCCTTCAGGAAACCATTGTCAGAAAGGCTTTTCCTGTGGTGCAGGTAGTTTCATTTTTTTTGCCACACTGTAACCAAGGTCTGGACCTTGTTAATGGTTTGTGATTCCATCGGGTTTCTGGATACTGCAGTTGCCATTAACCCGCTGAAATTCAACAGGTATGTTATGTTTGGTAACTCCGGTTTGGTTTCGTCTCCATTCTTCAGGGTCTGTAAACCTGTGTTCATTAGACAAATGATTTACAGAGTGGCCACTTGCGGGTGCATGGAATTAGTTGTCAGCCTGGGCTTTGGTAGCTCACAGAGATCTCCATCTCGCAGCTTCCTACTGGGCTACCTGGAATATCTCAGTAAGTGGAACACCTGCACTCCTGTCCTGGCAATAGCTGTTTCTGTGAACAGGCATGGAATTTATATCAGACCACAGGATGCTTTTTGAACCTGTCCTTGGTTTTTGATGCAACTGATGAAATTATATAGCATCAGGACAGGATGATAAGTAAGCTTATGTCTGTCATATTAATGTATACACCATTCTTACCTTTATGAAAGTTACTGTGTTGCTGATAGTCCTGAAAACATAGGCATTGGTTTTGTTGTTTGTAGACAAGCGCTTGTGATGGCCTTTTACGTTGACAGAAAAGGAGAATATATATTCACATAATATTTCAAACCCAATAGTAACATCTCTGGTTGTCACTGTCATTGTTTAAGCTCTCTTTTTTTTAAAGCAAAATGAATTGTTTTGTATGCCCTGTGGTAATCTGTTCTCTCGTGCCAGGCAAGCTATCTGGTTTAAGTTCTAATGAAACATATTTATGGGAAACATGTAATAAGAAATACTGAATCCTTTTTCAACATAACATGTAATAACCCATCTCCATCCATAATCCTTTGTAATTTGTTATGTATCTGCAATGCTTCTGTTTAGTAGAAGTTCAGTGGAAAGAGAGAAAAGTAGCATTCAGTATAGTACTAGGCACAACTCTCCAAGATCTCAGAGATGCTATAGTCTCCGGTTGCTCACCTTTTCCACTTCCATTTACCAGCATTATCAACCGTCTGTGTCTGAAGAGTAGGAAGAGCTTGTCTTAAAACACAAATGCAGTAATGCAGCCAAGTGGAGAAATTACCTTAAACTTCAAACGGTAGATGACGATCGCTCATTGTCTCTTGATATCAAAAGTGTCTCAGTTGTCCATTCTCATAAAGCTTTCCTGGCTCTCTGGAACATCTTTAATGATTTCCAGCTTCACATTAGCTGCAGAAGAATTGTGCAGCTCATTTGCATGAAATCTTTGACACTTTCTATGCAGACAGATAGTTCATCAAGCCTAAGGAAGACTTGAGAGGTAGTGGACAGAATTTTAAGATACCTACTGTTATGAACTGTGCAAAAAAGGTGATCCGAGAAAATCTGCCTTTGCATGCAGCCCTAAGACATTTTATATTTTAATAGGAAGAAAAGCCACACATAATGTGAATAGAGAGATAGTGAGATAATAATTTTGAAGCAGAGACAATTCATTAAACTTGCAGCTTTTCAAGTGTTAAATAATAAAAGGGGCTTCCTATTTTGTTCAATACTTAAGCAATTTTTTTTTACTGTTTGCATGAGTTTTAAATGGTGTTGGTCAACTTGACTAGCCATGTGCTTTTTATGTGTTCCTTACTATTAATCTATGGACATAAAACAACCTCATTAGAACATGTGCTAGAATAAGGAGTGAGTTACTGGTCAGTTCCAAATACAAGTGTAGTATTTTTCCATTTTGTTGAAGGAATGGGCTAAAGAGTGTCTTCCTCTTCTCCTCAACCAATGCATGCTTCAGAGTTCGGATTTAATGCATTGTGTTTGGTCCCTATCCTGACTTCTCCTGTTCCCACCTTCCCTGCCCCACCTTGTGCCAGTAACAACTATAAGTTATTTGAGTACCCAGAGCACAACACTGACACAGGAATATGGCAGGATGGTCCCCTTTCAGTGGCAGCACAGTAATCACTTGGCTGGGAAACACATCCTTAGTGTCTTGGCAGTGTGCTGGTTTGGGATATTTGCTGCCTACAGCAGCTGCAGGTTCTAATGAACCAACAGTACTCAGGCTAGTATGCCAGGAAGCAGACTGTTAAAATAAAAAATGCAACTTCAGGTGAGTCTTCTAAATGTCTTTCATGGTTTAACTTTCCATCTGTTCATATTTGCAGCAGAATGTATATTTTTAAATTTGTTTAATCATCCAAGTTCCTACGTACTAAATGTGGTTACTCTGTCGGTATAAGAAAATTTAACTCTTTTATTCTCTGTTTTTACTGAGTTTGTGGAAGTCAAATGATTTGTTAATGAAGGGGCCACTGTTTATGCAGGTGGAAGCAGGGATGCAGTATATCATTGCAAATTATCAGATAGCTAATTATTACAACTTCTAGGTACTGTTTCTTATAATTCTGTTTTCGTTGGTGACCAGAATGTTCCCTAATTTCTCTATAAATGGGAAAAACATTTTATATATGTGCACATGCATGTGCATATATACTAGTAATTTTAAAAATAAAATCACGTAACATCTTATTTATAGGCCATATTTGTAAAAAAAATACTGTTTAAGGCAGAGAATCTTAAAATTAGTACAGTCTGAAGATCTGAAACTCAACTTCAAGCATGGGCTTTTAAAAAGTCACTTTTAGAAAAGTACAAATTGCATCTTTCTGGGGAAAATCAGCTTTCATTCCATGGTGTTTTTCAGTCTGATTTTTGTCCTGGAACCATGATGATTGGAGATGACGGCATCCCTCTGTAGCACCAATACCAGGACAAACAACAGAACAAATACAAGTGTATATTGTAGAGAAAATTCAATGTTTCAATAATGCGCAGGAGCAGTAAGCATTTTTAGTGACTGCTGATGTAAGAGTTCCCAGGACTACCCCTTAATAAAATGGATCCTCTTCTGAGATGGAGTCACCCACCTGCCTCAGATACGTTATTCCTAGAGGTATCTGGTTCTTCCCCTTGCCTGTAAAAGAGCTTAGATAAGTTAGATTTGGCCAACTAATTGATAGGCATTTAAAGTTGGTGAGGTCAGTTGTCCCTGAATATTTACAGACTCTTGTGTATATGACCTAAAGAATAGACCCGTGATTGCACATGGGGGAAAAAAAAAAAAAAAA